>QNGE01002948.1:0-50450 GCA_008508345.1 Paragonimus westermani
GTGAATTGCAGTCAATTCAACACAAGCCCTTACATAATGGTTTGTAATGTATCGTCTACAAGTTAAACAGCCCGACCGGTTTTCAATTTGATAAAGTTTATCGGGTTGTGATAGTCCATATAAGAACCTGAAGGTGAACCCTATTGTTACCAGTATAGGCCTTTGTACACTAAATCATCGGCCTTATGAATACTGCTCGAGACAAGGTATCTGTGACAGCTGGTGCGTCAGACTGATGGAATTGACATAGCCGATCCTGTGGCTAACTTGCACTGACAGCGGCCATGTTGTAAGAGCATAAAGCAGTCCAATGGTTCTTTAACGTATCTTCTGAAAAGCCCCATGTTTTCAGGATGAACACCGAAAGGCATTCAACGCTGATCTTGGAAGGACCACGCCGCACGTTTGCAAACACATGATCAAATGTGGCCAGATTGATGCTGGTGTACGGTCCGTCCAGTTAGGTCTTTTTCCAAATACGAATAGATACATGCACACGCACAACACTTTTTTGAACTGATTGTGACCTATTTGTGTTAAACTTCTTGCCAGTATAGCCCCAAGTCTGATTGGACAACAGACCGGAGAGTGATTACTCTTATCCCGTCTGCTGTTTGCTGCAAACTCGCACTATCTGTACCGACCATTCCATCCAACGTCATGCTCAGTGGACAGCTAAACTACACGGTCTTAGGGATTTGAATCTTAACACGAAGGACAGATCATTCACGGAGTTACACAGTAAACTCAGTAACTTTAGGGTGGAGATGATGATCATATGTTATGCATTAGTTCAGATTAACACGGTTTACAACTGTTGATATCAGAGGAAGCGATAAAGAAAATCACTCGTAACTTCACCATTGTTTAATTTGACGCAGAGCGAAATCTGTTACAGTTATCACTGGGCTGATACGAAATATACGAACTGTAATCGCAGAAATAGCCACTTCTAATGGAAAAATAAAATGAACCAAATGCAACAGCAACCTATAACATCAGAACTTAAAGAGCACACGGAAGCTTCTATTGCAACTGTTTATTTTCCGGATTCTGATCCCCGCCGAACGACTGCTTCACTGTTGCGTAAAACATTTCCTATGGGTTAATTCTAGCACAGACCAAACCTGTTAATAACAGATGTTAAGTAGTGGTAGTAATACACACGAAACAGCAGAATACTAAGTTTTCCCGAATTAATTATTGGACATATGTTTAGTGGAACACGTTTTTCTAATGTTTACCGATATTAAATCGGTCTAAAACTTCTTTTTTCAATACAAAATCGTTGATTATTGAGACAAAGATTAATCCTACACTACCTCTCAAGTTGTTCATCACAAATCACTTATCGGTTTGTCTGCACAGGCATCATAAATACTCTCAAGTTCATTTTGGTAATTAATGAAAACGTCTAGAGTGAACAATCAAAAAACACGCCCTAGGATGTTTGTATTCTACAATATGACACATTACCATTTACAGCAAACTTTCTTTGCAGAGCGTTGTAGTTCTCTCATGTCTTTTCACGATTGAGTTATACCACGACTTACTCCGCGTGAAACCACATCACATTTCGGTGCCCTTGGGGAACGTAAATTTCCCACAATACTCCCGGGAAGTTTCGTATAAACGGTGATGTTAAAAAATCACGGGTGCTAACGAAACTCAGGACTAGAGAAAATAATCATATTGTTACCAGGCAGGAATAAATTCGTCTGTATTTATATGAACAATATGTAGTTCGTCTTTGTCATATTCTATTCCGGATGGCCAGACAAACCACAATAAATTGCCGATGAGAAAAGATTATCCCAGTAGAACATCAACACTACCCGGTTCTATCATTGCTCACTTCTTCGGAAGCCGATTCGATATCACAGGTGTTTTGTGGAATGTACAGCATTTCATAACCAACCTGTAATATTTTATCCCCGCGTAAGATTTTACGACACAACTGTCTTTTTATCAAGGTAGAAACATCGTAAGTCACCGGTTCGTAGATGTAACTGGCTATCTGAGGAAAAGGTCTGTCCAGGTCATCGCTCAGCACAACAAACCAACTTAAGACCAGCGACTGCCGAAGTTCTGTAACCTTTCCCAGAAACACCAGACGGATAGATGTCACTTTAGTATATTTCGATTATCAATTCATGTGAACTGCTTTGCAAATGTACCCACTTTCGGAAAACTTTTAGAGTTGCAGAACACAGCCAAGCATCGTATGTGTGTGGAACGATAACTGTTCTCTGCAACGGATCTATTGTACTGACTAAATTGAATGTATTTCATTTAATACATGTATGTGCTCTATCCAGGATGGTATGATTCCTGTGGGCTGCCTGTTGACATACCGTATGCGAAACTCATCCTTCGGGTTTTTGATAACCAACAAAACAGGTCAGCAACCACTGATAGTGCTCAACCCAAACAGTATCACTCGAAACAGGCAAGTCTGTCTTCATTAGAGGAGCATTTGGATCGCTCGAACGAATCCACATACTACGAGTATGTGAGGAACGGAGTTATGCCTGTTCCACTGTAGATGGAATTGTGTGTAAACAACTGAACAACGACTCACACCATGCCACTCATGCACAATAATCTAAGCCGCACTGTATCACACCTGCTTTGGTCAAACTCGTCCCTGTTAAAAAACGTATTCCTATATGAAGCCTTAAATTTGCCTCCTTGAGAGAAGTGTCGTTTACAAGGGTACACAACCGTAGTCCGTGGGCGCATTCTTTGTCTAGTTGAATAGGATTAAGAGAAAATCAAGTGCCTGATGCAGTGTAGCACGCAGTACTTAGAGGTGCGCAGAGAGGGTAGATCCGGTCTTGTCTCAGAGAAGTTTGCAGCAGGGCAACTAACAAAAATAACCGGAAATTGACGCATGTTTCATCGTTCTCACAAAGCAGATATAAATATATTTTTGTAAAGGTTTGTCCGTACTGAATGAATAATCATGGAACCATTCTCATCTTGTTCAGATTGACCATTGATGTTCTGAAAACAAAGTGTTCTTGGTTCAAGTGGACTGTTTGGTGAACTCTGTTCATTTCACCGGCAGTATTCTGGACCCTTGGATGCAGAACTTCTAGATGAATGAATGAATGAATTTTTAATTGCAATGAGGTTGCTGAACAATGTTGAACAATAACAGGTAGTATTACCTAGTGGGTGAGCAACTCAAAAAAATGCGACCACTCCGACAATCAGCGGAATACCTCAGAGTGACTCTAGAGTACAGCCAATGTTCAAAGCGGTTGAATCGAAGATAACATGACAATCATCACGGAGCGGAAAAGACATGACACGTTAGAAATGGCAGGTGCAAATCCACGACTGTCTGTACCAACCAAACGGACCGAACCCAAAAGTAATATACAAGAATTTTAAGGAAAAATATTGTTACGTTAAAGAAAGAAATTCAGGTTCATTAAAACAAGCAGACAAACGACTTCGTGACGAGTGAATTTCAAAACGAAAATCTTGCTGTTAAAAGACACAAGGACCAAAGAGCTCCAGGAACTGGATCGTTACAACCCTCCTCCCACCAGGTTAAATTACTAGAGCTAATGGATCGATGTCGATTTATCGGAACAAGTTAGTATCTCGGGGTTTCTAATAAACGGCACTGGATGCCAATGTGGTGGGAAACGTGCTACGGCGTGATTAAATTGTTTGAGGAGATATGTCGACCGCTAATGAAATGTTACGGTAAAATGGTAACTTTTGGGAGGAATACTTGACTTAAGCTTGAAGTCTGTTCACCACAAGCCATTGTTGAGGTTGGCAATAAAATAGTCTGTTTTCATTCGATAATTTTCATTTTACACTTGCAACCCTTGGATACTTGGTTCAAATTATGCTGAAGGCAGAAAAATGAAAGCAGACGAGTTTCGAATGAAGTGCAATAGAAGATTTTTATCGGTCATTTTGTGAGGAGATGTCCACATTGGATCTTACTCTGATGTCTTTGTTAGATCATCTTTTCAGATGCCGTTTGCTTGATAAAGTTCTCGTAAGAAGGAATTCGGCTCAGTGTTGTTGCAACCTACTTTCCAAAATGCAGTATGAGACAACAGAGGCTCTCAAACATTGCAATTGTTGACCTTAAATGTCTTTGTGATAAAGTCACATGATTTTGTCCGTATCCGTCAAAGAAATTTACGTTTTATTCTAATTAACAAAAACACACGTAAGCGATGATGAATTTAGGTTAAAATTATCCGCAAAAGACGCATCCGTTCACTGTACGGTTGAATCTTTTAGTGTGACCACTGTAGCAAATCACCTCCAAAAAGCGACCGGTTTGGCTCGATCTCACAATGTGTCTATTTCATAGATCTATTCAACGATGACCCCTTCCATGTTTCATAAAATGACCACTTACATAACACCAGCCGCTTCGTCGTACACGACCAGTGCTTCAGTTATGAAAATTAACGGAAAAATTACGATTGTCACGCTTAACTCAAATCAGATGACTATAGTCCCGAAACGTTTTTGCTAAGCCAACAAAGGAAGGTTTTATTACCGTGTTAGAACATGGAATTAGCCATTGGTGAGCAGATCTACCCACGTCTCAGATTTGTTGTACTGTGATTCCACAGTAATTTAAACTGGAAGATGTTGTGCAATGAATAAACGCAACACAGATACATGAATGTTTTGCTTCACCAGAAGAGAAATTAAACAAAACTGATAACCAACCGCATACGATTAAGCGAGAGCAAAGTTGTGAACAAGCCTGTTGTCTGACAAGCGATTGCTGAGCGATACGGTTGAGTTTCTTACACGGTGAAAGAGATTGTTAAACCAAGAAGGTGCATTTACAAAAGCCCGGTTAACAGCTACGTGGTTACGTTTGTTGATGTCTGGAACAAAATTATGCATATTTTTCAGTCTGGTGTTTAACGTGAAGGTCACGGAAACCTGATTTTTAGAGAGCAGCCGCTAACTTCTCAATTATCTCTGAAGGTACAGTATCGTCTCACTTGCTCCATAAGATGGAGGTGCAGACGTATTCGCAGTTATCAAAACAAGTCATCTACACTCGAAGTGGATAGGCACCAGACAATTCATATTTCAATATTAGTTTTACATTACTGATTCGCACATTTCCGAATCATGACCTAGGATTGATCGGGGTGGTTACCAAGTATAAGTGTACTGGAAGAAAGAATCAGTTTGTTGGCATGTATTGTGGGATATGAAAAGTTGGCATCCTTGAGGACCAAGGAAAGTAATAACTCCATGTATTTCTGAAGTAGATATATAGGCTACTGCACGAATATACAGAAAGCACGTGCTACTATGCAAATCAACTCTGTTGCACCAGCCAGTTAGATAGCTTAGCAGCTGAACATCAGCTGACGACCATAGATGAACTCGGTTAGCGCAATACTGTAGTTGATTATGGCATGAAACGAATTTTTAAACTTTACTCTTGAAGGAAATGGAATGAGAAGAGTAATGCGTTGATTATAAGGGGTGGGGAATTCGCTGTTCGATGTAGGTTGCATTTATTTATTTATTTATTTATTTATGTTCTAGGAGTAGCCGGCTTCCACTGTGGTTTCAGTGAGACTTACGCGAGAGGTCACGATAACTATATACGCGTCTGAAGAAGACTAACGACTTAGGCAGAACTTTTCGAGATAGCATGAATTGTGTAATTCACGATTATTTTTGAACTCCCATCTCAAAAACTTCCCCAGGTTCTAAGCACTGTTCTCACCATAACGATTTTACCTTACCTGTTTCACTGAAGCAGCTGGGGGTTGTTTACCGGTACACATTCCGGAGATCATATCACAACCGACTGGGGTTCATTGTAAGCCAGTTTGTTCGCAAAAGCTGACGAACATTTCCAACGGCTACCTGACAAAATTTTCTAATGAGACTAATTATAGTTGAAACTTTACTGCTTCTCTGTCTGAATGCGATGGTTACGATCAAACGTGAGTAATTTTCAGTGTGAAATCAGAAGGGAAAAGTTTACGGAGCTGATTTGAGAGCTGTGTTACACTATGTTTACGCACAGAATACAGGAAGAAAATCGGTTCCAGATTCTCATTTAAGGTCATATGCGATGGATCACCATTGGTGATATCAGTATCTACAGAGTTAGACAAACTAAGATATTTCTGTCCAGCTGTAAGCACGCTGATTGTCTTTCACTTGGGCGCTGAACAACTGTTTGCTTTGCATGATATTAGCGTGTTTGTTACTGTTGTTCGATTGTACGAATGCTTAGTCCGGACAGTGGATATTTGTTCGTGCTTCTATCGTCGGATGTGAATGTTGCTCCTGTTCAGTTTATTGTATATAAAATACGGTCAACATTAGCAGTTTCTCATTGGCTGATGGAATGCAATATTGATGTAGCTGTACAAAACTGTGAAGTCGGATTATCTAAGTGTGATTACTGTACAAGCCATATGGTGATAATATTTGGATTNTGATAGTCAACTTGAAAATAAGCCAAATCCCCGACTACTCATAAGTAATTTCAATACTACTTTTACGTTACTGATTCGCACATTTCCGAATCATGACCTAGGATTGATCAGGGTGGTTATCAAGTATAAGTGTACTGGAAGAAAGAATCAATTTGTTGGCATGTATTGTGGGATGTGAAAAGTTGGCATCCTTGAGGACCAAGGAAAGTAATAACGCCATGTATTTCTGAAGTAGATATATAGGCTACTGCACGAATATACAGAAAGCACGTGCTACTATGCAAATTAACTCTGTTGCACCAGCCAGTTAGATAGCTTAGCAGCTGAACATCAGCTGACGACCGTAGATGAACTCGGTTAGCGCATTACTGTAATTGATTATGACATGAAACGAATTTTTAAACTTTACTCATGAAGGAAATGGGATGAGAAGAG
This sequence comes from Paragonimus westermani, assembly GCA_008508345.1. Taxonomy (NCBI): domain Eukaryota; kingdom Metazoa; phylum Platyhelminthes; class Trematoda; order Plagiorchiida; family Troglotrematidae; genus Paragonimus; species Paragonimus westermani. Next base: position 6,903 of record QNGE01002948.1, read on the forward strand.
TAATGCGTTGATTATAAGGGGTGGGGAATTCGCTGTTCGATGTAGGTTGCATTTATTTATTTATTTATTTATTTATTTATTTATTTATTTATTTATTTATTTATTTATTTATTTATTTATTTATTTGTGTTCTAGGAGTAGCCGGCTTCCACTGTGGTTTCAGTGAGACTTACGCGAAAGGTCACGATAACTATATACGCGTCTGAAAAAGACTAACGACTTAGGCAGAAATTCTCGAGATAGCATGAATTGTGTAATTCACGATTATTTTTGAACTCCCATCTCAAAAACTTCCCCAGGTTCTAAACACTGTTCTCACCAGAACGATTTTACCTTACCTGTTTCACTGAAGCAGCTGGGGGTTGTTTACCGGTACACATTCCGGAGATCATATTGTGGTGGATTGTCAGGTCGGGGNATATCACAACCGACTGGGGTTCATTGTAAGCCAGTTTGTTCGCAAAAGCTGACGAACATTTCTAACGGCTACCTGACAAAATTTTCTAATGAGACTGATTATAGTTGAAACTTTACTGCTTGTCTGTCTGAATGCGATGGTTACGATCAAACGTGAGTAATTTTTAGTGTGAAATCAGAAGGGAAAACTTTACGGAGCCGATTTGAGAGCTGTGTTACACTATGGTTACGCACAGAATACAGGAAGAAAATAGGTTCCAGATTCTCATTTAAGGTCATATGCGATGGATCACCATTGGTGATATCAGTATCTACAGAGTTAGACAAACTAAGATATTTCTGTCCAGCTGTAAGCACGCTGATTGTCTTTCATTTGGGCGCTGAACAACTGTTTGTTTTGCATGATATTAGCGTGTTTGTTACTGTTGTTCGATCGTACGAATGCTTAGTCCGGACAGTGGATATTTGTTCGTGCTTCTATCGTCGGATGTGAATGTTGCTCCTGTTCAGTTTATTGTATATAAAATACGGTCAACATTAGCAGTTTCTCATTGGCTGATGGAATGCAATATTGATGTAGCTGTACAAAACTGTGAAGTCGGATTATCTAAGTGTGATTACTGTACAAGCCATATGGTGATAATATTTGGATTTTTACCGAAACTGATCATTTTGTTTCGTTTTTTAACCAAGTAATTAATATTCATCCTAATTTATGCGTATCTCACGAAGTCAAATCAAGCAACAGTTAATTAATAGAGGTGCGGATTGTACTTTACAGCGTTCAGTCTAGCAAATAAAACCAGTCTATCAACACCAGTCTTCAAACCTCACTGTGAATGTTATCAAACATGATTCATGCAAAACTCTTCTTTATGGTAGCAGAATCATTTTAACTCTTGACAAACTGCAGTCGTAAAATGAGTTGTTGGCAAAAAGTTGGGTAAAAAAATGACTTTCTCTTAATATCTGCGTGGGTTTACAGCTCGGTGAATAGCAGCAGTTGAATGGTTCCAGCAGCTCAAATGGAGAATATTGTTTTCATTACTGATGAGTAGTCGGGGGATTTGGTTAATTTCAAGTTAATCGCAACCTTGGCATTCAGCCAAACTTTTCAGCCAGCCTCCTTCGAATAGATGCACGAGGCTCAAGTTTCGCTCTCATTAGAGCTCGTCAGTAGTGCATATCGTTGCAAAGACGAATGTGAATGATTTTCAACTGGAAATACAGTTTTCCTTGTTGTNGTTTCGCTCTCATTAGAGCTCGTCAGTAGTGCATATCGTTGCAAAGACGAATGTGAATGATTTTCAACTGGAAATACAGTTTTCCTTGTTGTAATACGAAGGGGGGCCATCTTGTGAACATTACTGAACGCAAATTAATGCTTAATCTACCTCGTACATCTGTGGTTGTGCAGTTGCGCTTAGTTTGAACCATCTAAGAACCGGTTATCCATAACTGTGTAAGAATTCGATCTGGCTATTCTGTTCCATACGCTACTTACCCATTCACGTTTAGGTGCATTGATGTTCATATAGTCAAGATAGATGGGAAAATATCTCACCACGTATCAGAAAAAATCCGGAACTAATTGAAACGACTGACGATGCAACAAACTCAAACCGGTGGGCCCTTTGCTAGAAGGCCGCATCATCGTCAGCTAAATAGGTCACGACAACAGACCAAAATGTTAACCGAGTTAACTCATTCGAAGTATGATTACGCAGCCGCACAGCGAAGTTATTCGCTTCTAGGGAACCTTCTTTAATCCCAGTTCATCAGCCGGAGTTGTGTGCACAAAAGTGACTGAAACGACCCATCAGGTTAGTATCGTCTTCGTGTTTATTTATGCATACCCATTCACCGTCTCTCTCTTTTCACCGTATGTGTAAATTATGTATGTTTGATGCTCACGGCTATTAGAAGTAAACAAACTATCAACACAGAACATGTCTTTTGCTTGTCATAATGAAGTGTTTGAGAGTAGCACACTGTTTTGACAGTCACTTGACGAAATGCTAAAAGCATCATGGAAGCTTTGCAGCAAATACATCTTAGCCCATACTTCTTATCTCGTTATGTCTGTTTGTAAAGATCAAACATTACGCTGCTGAATGTTTGAATGCGTACAACGGTTGTTAGAAACGCATGGTTGCTTTTCCTTGTAATCCTAAACTAAGACATATTTTTCATTCAGTCGATGTACCACAGTCATACAACAGGTTCAACCAGTGATTAATTGATGTCAACAGATAGTAAGAAGCAGAATACTAGAATTTTGACCAGATTTGAGAAGTGCTCATTTACTAGTGGCATTATTATCAATAAACACTAGGAGGTTGATAAGTTTGTCTCGTTTTATGGACGTAAGTTTAACGTCGTCATGATAATGATGCGCTGTGATGAAACGAATGCCTCGGTGACGCAACCACTCCCACATGGGTCTGAAGCTGTGATAACTAAACGATGTATTTCGGTATCTAAGTAATACCATGTATACTGTCGGATTTGAGACGTACTGTATGTATAATACACGTACCGCATATTTATTGTATATAAAAGTGTTAATTCTAACGTAAAAATATATGCACAGGGCTCGATGATAAAAATTGTAGGCGTACATCCGTTGAGTGTGTGACAGTGGATAATTGTCCATTTGTCAAAAACGATGGCAGAAATATCACATTCGTGCTATCATATGCCATGCAGATGCATTTAATACTGCGTCATTAATACTTGCTTTTATATATACAAACTATTTTACCATGCACATTGCGGAATCTAATCTCTCGGAATTATCTTCAAAATTGTGTCTCGTTTACATACTGTGTTTCATCTAGCCAGACTGGCTGCTGATTACATTGGTCTGTCCATTTGGAAATTCGATGGTTGGGCTTGCCAAGCGGTTCCACAATTAGGGGGATGTAGGGGTGATGGGACGAGACAAGGCTCTGGTTAATGGACCATGAAACAAGTGCTTATATTTCACACTAACACACGTTGCTGGGTCACGTTACACGTTAATGGACGTTAGTGTCTCAGTTGCACATCAATCGAAGGGGAAATAAGTGGCGAAACCGATTTTTATGCAGATGGGTGAAATCAGTGACCGATTTCGATGCTAATGTAGTTTAGTTCATGAGAAACATCAGAAATCTGATTACGATTATTAAATTTCTGGTGGAACCTAAAATGAAACGCAAAACAACAACGAAATAGGTAAGCGATAACGTATCAGAGGTATGCTGTTTAGTTCTATCTTTACATAAAGTCCTGCTGTTGGCTGCAGTGTTTTATTGTGATCACGTGATTTGTAAATAAATTTCCAGCTCTTGTAGCACTTTTGCTAGTTTAGTTTGGCGGGCAGCTTTGATATTCCTTTCTCTGTTGTTCTAATCTCGAATCATGGAGGAAAACACCCCTGCGTAGCAAGCATCGTTAGCAAACTTGAGAAGGACAGAGACTTGAGAAATCTCATTTATTGTAAGTGTATATCGAAATATGTTTGGAATCGTCCCCGAAGAGTGCACCTAAACGAGACAAAGCTAGCCGAGGTGCCAGCGGCGAAAAGACATTATCACAGAGCCACTGACTGCGAATATCATTCACTCTCTGATAGAATATTATGGTCCCAGAGAAAAGCGTTATACGGTAACAACACACAATATCGCGGATGACTCACCGTGCCAGTGATCGTGATTTGTTACGAGACAACCCTCGCAAGTTTTAGGGCTGGAAGGAATTTGTGTACACTGTGTAATACAATAGTACAGCATTTTGGCTTACATAAATCAAATGTCCCCAAGATTGACCACAACTTTTGCCTTAAGCTTGTGAAACAGCAAGGGGAATCACCTACTCTCGTGAACTTTCGTACAGTTTCATTTTGCCTGTATGTCGGCCTATTGCACAGCTGGGACTTTCCAAGCCAGCATCAGTTGGGTTGAAAAAGAGCATTGAATTGTCATTGAAATGTCTTTCACTTACACCAGAGTGTTGAAAGAGTCTTGTGTAGAATGTCAAATTATCTTTTTTCCTTTCTGTAGTTATCGATAAGTATTGATTTCTTACCCTGTGTTTCGAATAACATTATCCTTTATCCGCAGTATTCGGCGGTTTAACAGTTGTGCTTTTTGCAGTCAATAAGGGGGCTTGCACTTCCATTTGTGAAGGGTCGAGAAATACTCTTTTGGTGACGAATAATGTGGCAGATTTAGTCATTTTAGAGAAACACCAATTTAGAAAAATAGAGACCGATAAGATTCTAACCAACGACAGAAATAGCCTGGCCAGACGCGGAATGTGTTTTGCCAGCTGGATTACCAAACTCATCAGAACCTTCGAAATTTTAAATTTGCACTGGGTCACCCACCCAATCCACTGTGGCATATAATTGACTGTCCAAGCAGGATCTCTGTTCCCGCTTTATTCCACCAGTGTTGCTGACGAAAATTAAATCTGTAGGTGTAGCAGGTTTCATAAGTTATAGCGGGTACAACTGATAAATTTCTGGACTTTGGTTGGGATGAAATCAACGGCGGAACTAGAAGGTCCATGCGGAAGTGCTCTATCAGCTGTGAACTGTAAAGCATTTGTCGCGTCTAGGTAGGCTGTTTCCGTCGTTGGTCTCAACCCATCTAAGACCCAGATTTTTTCCTCAGTTGAGTATCTTTGGTTCTCGGAAATGGGAACTTCGAATGGCCCTAAAAATCGATCTCGGATTTAAACCTTCCAAGCAAGGACTCAGGAGAAGACGTAGTACTAGTTGCGGTAGGCAGTTCTTATTATGAAACGGAAAGCCGTATTCACAGATGTACGGCAGTATTAAGGAAATCACAGTCCTCCATTGCCTGATCGTATTGTCACATGCAAATTCATAAACCGTAAGCTGACTGGTGCAGTACAGTACGAAGAACTTAGAGAATAACAGGAGGCACAATATCGAGGCTGTTCATCCAATCCTCGTGTGGTATCTCAACGCGACGTTTTGGTTGATCCCTTGCTAGTTCTTCTACTGTGTCGGTATGTATATAAGCAGTGAATCGAGTAGATTTCCACCACAACTCTCCGTTCTTTCAGAAGCCTCTGCTTCCATCACTGCTTTGTTTCTTTGTCCAGTCGACTTTGGTGACTTTAATCGTAGTCGCCTTCTTTGCGACCCTATCTGAAACGACCTTGGGAGTCATAGGTGAGCCCAGTAACTCCAGCGTTTTGGAAAAACCAGCTTCCTTTGTACGTTCAACCTTGCTAACTCTATTTCCATTCCTACTGAGTATTGGACAATGAGGTCACGTAACTGGGCTTGATATAGTCTACTCGGACCATCCTTGTAATTAGCATTAGTGAAAAAACACAGTTTAGCTGTCTCAAAGCTTTTAATCTCAGGATAGCTGGACTACCTTTTTTGTTACCAAGACTCATGCTGGAATCAGCTCATTGTCATTACCAATCACTATTGCATCAGTCACACCGAACAGAGCTAAACGATGATCAACTGTTTCACGTATTCCAGTTTTTGATGATCTCATTTGAGTAAGATTCTTATGGCTATTCCAACTTTCTAATTCTGAGTATCACGGTCTCTTCTAAAATGGTCCTTTTGTTCGTCATCAGTGTTACAGCCGGAATTCCCATTTCTATGTCGGCCTCCATGCCTTCATTTCCAGTTTTCATTCTCATAGTTAGTAACAGAAGCGAATTCATGTGAATAACCGATAACATCCTTTGTCGAGCCATCTGAACCTTTTGTCAAGTTCATTCACAATTTCACGTCCTCATTCTTCTCCAAATGGTCACCAGTTCTTTTCTTGGTGTAAACTTGTAATCGATATGATTAAGAGTTGGTCTAATCATATGCTTCCAGAGTTTTAACCTTCATTCACGAGGCTTATCACAAAAATACTGTTAGAGGGGAGTGTTCTCCGAAAGTGAACAGTCGCTTATCGGCGGTGACATCAAGGCCATGATTGTGAGACAATAGTTACTGATTCATGTACTAGCTACGAACACTTCAAATAGTGGCGAGGCTACCTGGTTCTTGCTGTGAAAGGTTTGTCACAGTATTTATAGAATACCATTACACTTTGTCATCTCTCAATACAGATGTCTGACTTTGGAAGATTACATGTCAACATCAAACGCTGCGGTGTAAGGAAAGAGTCGAGACAGGAAGCAAAAGAGCACACTGCACGAAAGTGAATTGACAAAGGCACTTTAAGGTTTGGTGTTGAATATCAGAGTTCAGCTTGACTTTTTTGGCAGTTTAAATAGATCAACGGACAGACAGTTTACTTGCCACAACACACTAAGGGTTTTTCAAAAAGCGTTATTAGTAGCTTGAGGGAAACGAACGGCAGGTGTCTGTAATGTCAGTTGTCAGGTCTATAAGTACAAACGGCTAACCCATGTCGTTCGGGGGAGTTGAGATCACTATCCTGTAATAAACCGAGAAAAAAATGAGCAAGAGGAATGAATAACGGTCACATTTTTTGCTTGGAGATGGTAGTGTTGTATAACAGGCAGTTTCGCTGTGAGTAGTGTACTACTCAGAAGTAGTATATTACCCAAAGACGACATTCAGGAAGGAGAGGACAAGCCGGAACAGGTTGGACAAGGAGAGACTACGGAAGAGTGTATGCGTGCTGTGTGAGAACTTTCACCAGGAGAACAAGCGAGTTGTACGGACTGTTGGATTCTTCACCAGCGTCCGCAGGGCAGCCACCTTCCCACGGTCGGTCTTGACTCCGACCACGTCGGCCACGTCCTCCAAGTCCTCCAGGAACGTCCGGACGTCTCCATCTTCGAACGGCTGTGGCCAGGGAATCTTCATCCTCGCGTTCGTCACGGCAACAGATGTAGTGCCCGCAAAAGACGTTTGGCCAGCGAGTTCGTTTATTGCGCAAACTTCCGAACAGGTCACGTCAAAAACTAAACCACAAACGCGTGCACTCATTTGCACGGCAGACATGCATTCACATACATTGAGTGACAGTAAGTTGTCATTCGCCTTGGTGAAAGTTCTCATACAGCACGTATACACTGTTCCGATAGTCTCTTATTGTCCGTCGTGTTCGGGCTTGTCCTCTCCTTCCTGAATATCGCCTGTGGGTAATATACTACTCGTGAGTAGCACACTACTAACAACGAAACCACCTGCTATACAACAGTATGACTCAGCTGTTGTCCATTAAATTTGCAAACAAAATTTAAAGGATTGAAAATCCCCGTACAAGTCATGTGTAAAAAATTTAGTTTCAGCAAACAGAACCGTTTCTGATAAATTCTCATCCTAGGCTGGTACAACTGTATATCAAATCAATTTGCAGTATGTGAAGTTGTTGGCCAAAAATTCTACTAAGGTAAGGCGATTGGATAAAACACAAACACGACTTCGCTGTGGTTATGCCCAAAAGGGATGTAAATTTTGGGAAATTAATGCTAATCGGAGTAAAATGAGAAGTGGGATCAAACTGTCGCCCCGACTGAGTGTACGTGTTTGGTCATGGTAATCTCAGGGTGTGAACGTACTGTTACTGAACACACCATTCTGGGTGACGTAATCGGATTGCGACCACCTGAGCTATAGATAGGATGCGCCGTTTGATCTTTCGTGGCACGGTGTCCGGGGCACGGTAGACGATGTGGACCGCTCTCCTGTGTCTGCGTGTTGCTCACAGTCAACCAGGCGTGGGGGGGGGGGCAGAATGGATGAATCAATGTTCTTTGTCATTCCGGGGTGAGGCCATGCCTGGCAGTGTCCACAACTTCTTTCCGACAAACGCCTACTGGTACGACCTATTTATGCTGGAACCACAGCAACAGACAAATGAAAAGACCACAATTGAGGCAGTGCTGTCAGACGTATTATGTTTCGGATTAAGTGGTACTGTCCGTTTTCAGGGGAACTTTACGACATGACTTGCAGCACAGTAGGTACTGCTGATCGCATCAGTTAGCTGGCGTGTTGTCAGCTCGGCTGCTGCGTCCCCTTATCTTATCCCACTGTTGCTTGATCGTACCAACCTAAGATGAGAATCTATCGAAAACAGTTCCGTTCGCTGAAAGCAAAATTTAGTTGACACGCAAGGTTATGCAACACTGACGAGCTCTAATGAGAGCGAAACTGGAGTCTAATGCTTCTTTTCAAAAGAGGCTGGCTCGAAAGTCTATCTGAATGCGAACGCTGCGATCAAATGTGAATGATGTTCAACTTGAAAATAGACCTGGATCGTTAAAAAATGCTGTCACTGGATTTTACTTCGCCGGTTACGTGTACACTTCTGCATGAGACCACTGACTGTCTAGTTGGTCACATCGAACAAAAGTGTATATGTGGCATCTCAAAGTTTCAACTGTGAGGATTGTTGACTTTCTGTACAAGCAATATTTATCTTCTTTCTAACATTGACATCTATAGACAGCTAGAGGGTTGAGATTCGGCCGGTTTCTATGTCCCTGTTTGTTTGAATCTCTTATGGGCAGCCTGGTGATTGATTCGAGGAGTGAAGTCGTCGAGGAATTCACAATTTACGGACGCTACCTAGATGAAATCTCTGGTCTCCAACAACAACAATGTTATGTTTTATTCAATCCACGACATCGCTACATTGCCCAAACCGTCAGAGAGCAAAGGTCAAGTATGTTTTCTGCATTCTGTCAAAAATATACGCAAGAGCTTTATACGGGAATCAACATTATTAATTATTGTGACAGCAATCCCGATACCATTTCGAGGAAGGTGATTCTGTTCGCTCTATCCTTGGAGAAATGCTAATCAAAGACTAGGCTACCACGTACCCCAGCTAAAACCACTGGTGCGCCGGTCTCAACAAAAGAACATTCTCTTTCTCCCACTATACCTCATTTTCTAAGTGACCCAACCGATATGGACAAAACATAACCTCATCCTTAAACAGAACATCTGCAAATTTTACGAATAAATTGATACTGTTAAGATTCAAGACACGTCAATACCCTTCGAAGAGACAAATGAGTGGTCACGAGTCGTTTGGAAACTCGTGCGTCAAAACCTTGGGATTTTCAGCTGGTACTGGTGACAAATGTTTTCTACAATCCTCGGCTCTGACACGTATACGAGTGGTTTGTCGGTTGATCTTCTCGATGAAACCCGTCATACCATTCGAACTTTCTTCCCTTGCACCAACTGAATTCATATGAAGTACCACACTGGCTGTATTGTTTTTGATATGTTATTGAAACAAGTGTGGGGTTCACACGTTGTGTCTTTCTTAGCTGGAATTTGTAGATAGCATTGCACTCAAATTAAAGTTTAAAACATATCGAAGGTGCCTAATATGCTAGTACTCTAGACGCATCATAACCTGTTTTTAGTTCGATGTTAACACTACCTCTCTTGATTCTTTTGGATCTGAGAGAGCCATGAGAATACATTGTACATAGTCCAGTTTATTAAAATATTTTAGCGTATTAGCATGTGATGTCAATAGAATTTGTTGATCATTCCCGTACTGACCAATCCATAATGTATTCGCGCTGGTGAATGCTATTCACCCAATGTAACGACCATTTACTGATAGATATCCAAGTGAACTCTATCTAACAGACGGAACTACTTCACTGTTAACGTTTTTTATGCAGTTCGATGGACTAATCGTACAAATCAATGGATTTCAAGTGGATTACATTTATCAAAATAATCAAGCCAAATATACTTCAAGTTAAAGGTTATGCATCAAAAATTTAAACAAAACTATCATTTACGTGTTCAATCACCGCCTTAAATGTGAACATTTTGCCAAGTGGCTTCTGTTCTCACACCATCCTCCAGTGGACAGCGTGAGACGTCAACACAACGAGATATTGAACAACCTGAAAAGTACAAACAAAAACCAAACTGCCTTTTCGCATGGTGTGCTAAAAGCGCCGGATGCAAAATAAACAGACTTTGAGCACAGGGTTAGAAAAAACCCAGCATTCCATATTTTTCTGTAAGGATTGATCACAATGAACCTCGCTGTTAAATTCATCTGTTGCCAACGTCCAACAAATGTTTAATAATTTATAAAGCTCTGTAACGTTCCTATTTGTGTACGATCCGAGAAACAATGTTACTGTTGAAGCGTGATTGCTCAATTCTAACGTTATTGTCTATCATTTCGATCGTGGTGTAATGTAAAACTTCGATTGGAACATGAAACGCTGTTAGATGAAACAATTTCCTCTCGGGAAGGTGAAATCCGTTCACTGTGAGTACAACGTAGACACCCCAGCACGTTTACTTTGTCAGAACCGCCAAAATAATTATACAATCAGGAATGATAGTGAGATATTGTAATAGGTGCATTTGTGCAGTGAATTACTATGAGCAATTTAAGCGAAAACGTGACTCTACCATTCGGATTATTTGGCGGTTAGCAAGATTTATTACAGCAACGAATAATCACAAGTGGAAGCAAGCAGTAACAGCGGACCGCTTGGATTAGGAACATAGAAAGCTGACCCACTTTACTCGTTGTCACGGGCGGACTGAGGAATTTTCAGACAGCTCAGGATTGAGTAAGAATCAGCTAACATTGATATGAACACAGGAGTCAACGAGTTAACCACGAACATTATGGTCAACGTTTTCTGCGAGTCCACAGTCAAATTAAGAGGGTTGGTATGAAGGAGGAAATCATAATCTAATTAGGGTTGCTTCATTAGTTACCAGTCTTTGTAACCATAATTTGGCCTAGTGTCTCCTGCCTCTTTCAGTTTCACCGTAAACGGGATTTTCAGTGATAAGACAATTACACAGCTTGAGCTAATAATTCCTGTGACTCACATTTCACAACGAAATCTTCAGTATCATTTAATCCCTTAAACCTGCAATGGGATATGCTTGAGGTGAATCGTCGAGCTTATAATAAGTTGGATAGGAATAAAACACAACACAAAAATTTAACTGTTCAATTCATTTAAACAATGACACGGAGGTCAAAAGGTTATAGATTAGATCATTTGGTTTGCTGCTTAATGCCAATTTTAAGGCGAAACTTCCGTGATGTTATTGGGTAGGGCGCCTGATTCCAGATAGAAAACATCATTTAACGAGGCATTATTATATCAAGTTACTGATTTAACTCTTTAGACAGTTACACTTTAGAGAACCATCGCTCGCGAATACTGTCAACTATAGGCGTCGCTTCGAGTTAGGGTATCAGGCCTGTGTGTTATCTACACAATTTTGTTCGCATAACTGTACGTTAAAAGGCTCGTGCACGTTTCATTTCTGTGGGTATTTGTGCATTAAGCACAGTCATCCGCTTGACTGTATTAGTCTGTTAGTGACAGTTGCTTTGGCTATCCCTAACACTTAATCGGCTAGATCATCTCAGGGACGTTTATTATGGTGTCAGTCATCACTTCATTTTGCGAAGTGGAAACTCCATCCAACTAACTATTCACTTGTTTAAATAATCCGTACGGAACGTAAAACCATGTTGATCTGTGGACACACGGTATGCCTCGGAATGACCACGAAAATCTGTCATTTTTTCTTGCGACCGTGAGAATGAACGACTGACCTAAGGCTTTCCCGTGTGAAAAATCTTGGCCCAGCTCGACGCAGAACAGTCGAGCTATCATTGTAATTGTGTATGTTGGAAAGCACACTTGAACACCTGGATTAATGAAGTTGCCCGGAGAAAAAGAAGCGGGCAGCCCCAGTGCCACTTGCCACTTACGATTCAGTGATCGGGTATATTTGGAAGAACAATTTTCTTTTCATACAGCAATAGAAGAAAACATTTCTGCAAGAAAAACACAAATTATCGCACAACCTAATCCCCATGTGTTCATCGCCGGGTTAAATGTATGAAGTCCGTAGGGAGTATTGTCCCTAGGGTGAATCAAAGAAATGAAACAGATCGAGTCTATCTAGGTCACGTACTTCGTGCATTCAAAGCCTCAACATAGCAGGCTCAAACTTGTATTGCAACTGGCACGTGACAGTGTAGTGAATCAGGACGGGGTCCGGTCGAAGTGGTTCTGAACACACAAACAAGGGCTACATAGTTGACTTTCACCGTTTTCAACTTGCCACTGTTAACCCTGCAAATTGGATTAAACAAAATGTTTGCATTGATAATGTAGGTTAAATTAACAGGTGAGCAACAGTAGCATTCATGGTTGACATGTTAACCTCACTATTGATCAAGACACGTTGATACCCACGAACGGTTCCCGGTAGGCATCCGGCTGTGAGGTTCCATATGGAAAGATAACTGAGTGTACACAGAAGTCATCTGCACAAGAAGGTAGTCCATCTTTTAGTCATGGTTAGAAAACTGAAGTTAAGTTAAGGGCAATATGCAACTTGACAGCTCAGACAGAAGATTTTTGACAACAATATTCTGTCTTCTACAAGCTGTCTCAGCAATCACACGAACTGGACCCGGTTTTACCCGCTAAAGGCACGATGACTATCTTCCTAAGACTCAGCATGGAATTTTGTTGATATCGCCCCTAGCTGTCAGTTTGCATCAGTTAAGTGCCCAAAGATAAATTTACATCGAAAATCTCATTCCTCTTACATATTCTCACTTTTCTGGTGGAGGATTTCACGATACTTACTATCGGTTTGACAGAACTGGACTATCTGAGTGGAAATACTGAGCTTTCCAGAATCCTTTCCATTGATTACCACTTTGAAAAGGCCAGTTAACACACAGTGGATCGATCATTTATGGAACGGATAGTAGATTCACAACAGCTGTTTTCCGAAATAAACTTGCAAACAGAAGTGTGGAACAACAAACTGCACGACTTATTTCCTGGCAAATTTCGCTGCATCTAATCGAGTACGTGTTGCATAGTTCGTGCTTTTATTTGCAGAGTCAAACTAGGTTGGTGAGAAGAAATGCACGATTACACACACGCACGCATGAGCAATGAGATTGCTCATTCCCCACGATACTTTCAGACCGACAACCATCTCCTTTTGTTGACGTAGGGATGGTTGCCATATTCAAACAGCAACAGCTCCGGTGAACTTAATCAGTCGTGGATTGTTGGTCATGTAGACGACTCTGAAAGCATGGGCAGCAGTGATCCAATGTCCAAAGGTTGACAAGTAAACTGCGACCGAGGTTGTTGGCTGTTTTCGTTGCACTGTTGGTGCAACAACATTTTCTGGAACCTGTTCCATCTCACGTCCAGTCGATAAACTAGGTCACTAGATCGGGTGACTGTCGTTTCGTTCTGCCCATGTAGATGACCTGGCATTCACATTAAAACTGATAATTACGATATGATTTGGCGCACAGAAGTAGTGAAAGTTTCACTGGAGGGATTGGCATTCGGCTGGCTGAATACAGCAGCATGACGTAGATCGCGTAGAACGTTGGACCGACTGCTGCCCGAAGTCGCCGAGTGAATTGTTCCATTACATAATCACAAAAGAGTGTAGTGACCGGATGTACGCTCTGGCAGACTTTGCTGTATCTCTACTGGTGTTTACTGTAGGCAAGTTAGAATGTACAAAATTCTAAACGATAAAAAATCGCAAAGGTCAGAGGTCGAAATCACTTCGGTTGCTACCAAGGCTCAAAACTGGGTAACGATGTCTGATTGCGGTGGATTCGGCATATCGTAGCAAACGTTTGCTTCGAGTCCAGAACAGAACACCAAATTACTTCACTGAGTCAGTTACTTGTTGTTTCATCAACTGATGCTTGACATTCGATGAAATTAGCTTCTTCCGGATGTTTACTGTTAATTTGCCTGGTTGTATGACCGTTTGTTGAACCCATTTCGGTAGGTTTACGGCAACCTTGGTTCCAAGCTGGCCCTCAGATTTATCAAAATAGGATGCTACACATCCACACTTATATTCACAGATTACATTGGATTTGGCTATATGAGACGCCGGTTGTTCAACTGGGGGCGTTGGAATTCGGACCGTTCTGTGCACGATTACTTGCGGATGACAGGTGGTTATGAGCTGTACTCAACTATTATATAACCATTGTTTCCTTTGAAGGGCAGCTTCAAAAACTACTTTCTTAGGGTGTGTCACCGATTTTGTCGCCCCATTTTGTGCGTACAAAAAGAACTGTTTGTGACGTTGATGGTGCCTTGGTAGCAACTGAACCGGTTTTGAACTCCGATCTTTGCGAGTGTTCTTTGGTTTAGAATTTTGTGCACTTCATTAAAAACCAGTAGAGGTACAGCGAAGTCTGCTCGAATTTGAATCCTGTATTGTCAGTCTAATGTCCAAAAAGGCAGTAGGTTGATCATTCTTATATTAAGTTAGCAGCGATATGTTTGGTTGCAATCGACATATCCATGAGTGCAAACTCTTCTTGTCCCTTCTGCTGCTGTTGATCATAAATGTCATCTACGCATTGCTGACAGAGTATCCTCTCTTCAATGGTAGCCATTAGCTGTTTCGCAAGGTGGGTCCTGAAGATGTTTAGCAAAACAAGACCGGACAAAATCCTCACCGCTCGGCCATCTCTCTGTTGTGCGGTCTGCTGTTTTGGCTCCTGGTGCATTACGGGGGCTGAGTTGGGAACCACCAGGCTATCCTTTGAGTTGAACTGTGCTTTAAACTCAGTAACTGAATACCACTTACAGACGAATTTGGCTCAACGCTGTCATACGATAATTCAGTCGTGCATGGTGTGAGGACAGTGACGACGTGGACAAAACGGTTGCTCCGTGAACGTAGGGCCGGAGTTCAAATCCAGGGTGTGACAAAGATAGGCACTACTGATGAGTTCTAAATCGAACGGAACTCCATTATAGTGCTTCCTTTCTAAGGGATGTGGTCTAATTTTCTCTAAGAGTAGAGGAGAGCCGATCAGTGAAAGATGACGTTCAACGTATATCATCTATTTAAATTCATCCGAATTCCAAAATCGAAGTCAACTATTAACGATCTGTGAAGCGTCAAAATCTGGCTACAACTGAAACGTTCGGAATTCCTCCAAATGAATCGCTTTCATGCGCCATACCAACTCAGTTCCGTCGAAACCGTTATGCGTTCGGTTTACTGAAAATTGGGAATAACGCTGTTCATTACATTCAACTTTGTTGGTCGTTCATGGGTGATTTCCAGCCAAAAATGTGTAGACTAGAGAAGTCTGTTTCTGCAGACCGCCTTGAATCAACCAGCGTTTTGTAGCGTACATGTTCTTGATGGCTGACTGCTCCTTTCAAACGGATCATCATGTAAAGCCGAAGGTATAATTCATTGTATACAAGCATAATAAAATTTGAAACAATTATTTCCCGTCAAGAATTGGAATGAGTGATGGCAGGCTGATATTGCCCGATTTATGTCCGGACAAATTTCATTGCGTCTTTACGAGTGCACACTACAGACCATTTGTATATCAGCACGAGAAAGTGAACAAGATATCAAAGAAATTCAACTGTCAGAGTGCACAATCATGATAAAGACTACCTTACAAACAGTTGTTCATGAAAAAGCAACATAGGTACGAATTTTTGGATGGCAACGACTTCAACATGGCACAGTGTTCGCCTATGTGACTGAGTAGATAACACGAAATTTCGTTGTAGGATCGCACTAGTGTTGCGTCATTAGAATATGACGCGCAATGAACGATACACGCTCCTTATTTCTATGTTCAGCTGTGACGTCAGGTATTTGCGTGACATGTTTCTTGACAAAATTCGAGATGTGGTCTATAACCCTGATTCGCCTATGTAGGATGATCCACTCCTACATCGGTATTCGTAGATAATGTTGGATTTGGTTAACTCGGGCACCGACTATTTCACACAGAGCGTTTGAATCCGGCACGTTTTGAACGGCGTCACTGGATCAACTACACTGTATTTTCTCGTAACTAAGTTGACAAGCGCCACTGCCCTTAAAGGAAAGGCAAAGAAATACAGGTTTTTTTGCACTGTGTCGGGTCTAATTCTTACGTTAGTGGGTTGTTTGAATCTTGTATTAAAAGGTTTAAGGTGATCGTTTAATTGTGGCGTGGTATCTAACAAGGCTATCTTTTTGTAAACAGTATCTCCAGTACAAATACGTCTGGCCTGATCAAACAAAATGTGCACCAAACTTTGTTTATACGATCGGTGAACAAAGCTTTCAAAATGCAGCTGCTGATTTGTCCATGTGCTCTGGCGATGGATAATTAGCTTTGCATGCTGGTCACAATAATGGGAAGAGTGTTTTGCCTTAACCATCATCTCTAACCCTGCGCCCGAAACCTGGGGACCACTATGTTAATATTCCTATAAACGTTTCATGGAAATGACCATGTTGTTTCTGCTTAATGTTTTTCACCGTAAACAGACGAAAGTGTATAAGTAGTCTTACCTGTCTAAATAAGTCTTTTTTATACAATGTTTCGAATGAGCGACAATAGTTGTACATGGGGGTGAGAGGACATACAGTTGTAACTGGGTGTGTCGTGTTCTTTTCAGTAGTGTGCAAAAATTACGAGGACACCAATGGCTCACAGCTAAACCAGAAAATAGGGGTAAGCGTTTCCAGTAACCGATCTTCGAGTTTCCTCCCAACATGCAATCAGTCGGTCAGAGTCACTTCAGGATACGCTCAAAATATCCACCCAAACAGAGTCACTTGTTGGTACATCTAGGCTCTCCATGTTGAACAAGATCTGAGCATGTTCAAATTTTGGTGCAGTTGGAAGGGTGTGCGGAAATTAGTGAACACCCGAAAGATCATGTATGAATTGCTGACAAGTATTCATTTAGATAAGCATGGTAATCCCAAATTTTCCTTCCGTACAGGTCAACTTACAATAGCCATCAGAGTAAAAAGCAGGTGAACTGTGTTGTCGGTGAAATTGAGCACAATTTCCCTGGTCTCAATCTGGATGAGTTTAGTCACTTTTCGAAATCTTCAGATATGATTCGACAACGCTTAGCAAGTGCGTTTCATAGGTGTGCACTCTCTGGGAATGTGTTCATTTACATACGTATATTTCATATTCTGTCCACCTTCCACTATTTTCTGCTCTCAAAATGCTGACGACCAAAAGAGACCGTGTGTGGTCAACATCGCCAACGCACACAGTTCAAAACGCACAAAAATTCGAACACGTAAAAATCTTGTCCAACACAGACAGCGTAGGTGTCGAAGAAAGTGACTGTGCGGGGGCTGACATTTTAGGCAGGCAGTAGGATAAAAATTTCAGTCTGTTTGTATATTGAGAGGGTCCTCGACCATCGGTCAGTTAGATACTTCTTTGTTGCTCGTTTGGCTGTAGATCCTAGGGATACACGATATGCGTAGTTTTTTTTATGTATACATACGACTGGCGGTTTAAAAGTCCATAGAAATGCGAAGGCTGCGATCAGAGGGTTACATTCGCTGTGTTGACGACTATTGTGCGGGGCGGGGAACAAGCATTTAGACGAGCAACATATTTGAAGCCGGGTTGGCAAATTTCAATTGGATACTGTTCGTACAGGAATTAACTGATATTTTGTCCATTAAACCAAAACTAGTTATTTTGTTGTCAGTGAAGATAATCTCAAGTCTTTCGACACTCAACTTAAAACGTTCCAAACCGGCAACCATTCGTTCTGTTTGATCAGTTTTCGCGAACTTTTGCTTTGCTGTAGAGTAAGACTGAAAATGATTCAAGACACGAATAGCGCCAAATATCGACATTTTGAAGTAACAAAGATAGTCGCGATTGCAACCATCGCCTGTGGATTTCTTCACTGATCGTTTCAATATTTTTGTCTCAATGTATATTTACACTTGCAATTGTTTCTAGTATTTGGAAGACTAATTGATTTTCGTCGACAGATTCAATTCATAAACTTATGTTGTATACAGCTTCATTAATCTAATCATGACAGATAATACTGAAAGAATTATATTCACTGCTCATTAATACTCATGGTTCACCTGCAGTAGCTGATAAATAAGCCCAGGCGATGCCGTGGAATAAGATGGATTGTTTGCATAGCCATTCTAAAGCAACAATAGTCTGAGCAGTGTTATAGTTGGTCGGTAATTTCCACAAGGTGTTTTCGACAGCCATAAAATCGCAGGCGATCCAGGATACCCTCACGTCAGTAGTCATAGGATTACAGTTTTAACGGAGATGAAATGAGGTGGATTTTTGTTAGAGGAAATTTTAAAAGAATACACTGGTTGTTTTTCGCTGGCTCGATATCTGCATGTAGTGACTTTGTATGAAGTGCAGGCCTGAAGATGACAACACTGTTTTGAGAGATGTTGAGGCATTGGTGTTCGGCCGGTTTGCACTTATCACTCACACATAACAGTCCTGTTTAAACATACCATGTACGCGTGCGCATCTCTGTCTGACATCCGCCTTATCAAGGCCACTCACGTCCACTTGCCTGTTATACCAGTATATGTGATATGCCAATGCAATTTATTTGGACTGTGAAGATGAACGGTTATTGCCTGAAATTGCTTTTTTGTGTTCGCACAGTAACAAACACTTGTAGGCAGTGCTCTCCACACCTATATAATGTTGAACACTATCGATGTGTTCCAGGCATTTGTTTACTTTAAGTTCAGAAGAAAACTCCCTTTCGACATCAACCTTAACCAAAATATCTGCAAGTCATTACTAGCGACTGACATTTCTCAAGCGTGGTGCGCGAAGTAGCCGCAATGACTATGCTCGAACCACGGGCGTTAATTTTCTCTTCCGCAACTGTCCTATCAGATCGCAAGACAGATGCATAGACGGGCACTAATTTGGTGGAGCGGACAGCTGTAGAATGTTCGCTCTGCACTGCCCGAAGAACTTGTACTGGCTGGACTACGCGATATAAACAGAAAACCTCGGCATAAGTTTTGAGTATAAGTGTGATTTGGTGATTGCGTACCTAATTCGGCAATTGTACACGAAAGACTATCACAGAAGCCAACAAGCTGAACAGTGAACAAGAGATGAGCCATTCATGAGAGAAAAGGCAAGAGTTCAGAGAAAATAGCTTGACGATGGAGAGGTCGGAGACTTGCTGAAATCGTAACGGTCTTTTGTATTCCAGAAGTTTGTAGCACAGTCCATACAAGTGTTGGGATAACGCAGTTGGCCTGTTTTGATTGTTATCGACGACGGGAAGAAATACACGGCACTACATAACAAACGAGATCTAACGTCAGAAAAATTCGAGATTAGTACTGTTTCTGACGAAGACCAACCGAATAGTCTGTGTGAATCAGAAAGCTAAGATCACATAATCTTAAGTGTTCAGTTTTAATTCACAATTTACTCAGTTTCCATCAATAATGTCTACACTGATCATTGCGAGGACTCCTTGACACGTGCAAATGTACCTTTAAGCAAGGATTCGTCAGAAAGTTTCAGTTATCTTTGCCGGCTTTGGTTAGTGTTCGGCATAAACATAAAAAATACATTAAAATTTTTGAAACAGCACGTGTGTCTTTCTACTCAACTCTGAGCATTGAAATGCATGCGTTTTGAACAGTTGATTTTAGGGATGTTTTTATTTCTGGTCAAACAGCTAAGCATTCAAGTGTTTGGAGTGCTTGCAAAATTTACGTTAACCTTAACAATGAGAGCGAACTTCGTGAGAAGAAACAGAAAGACAGATGTTTTGACTGTAAAGTTGTGTGCATTACAGTGTTAGCATGGCCACATAGGAATTTTGAGAAACCGGAAAATGTTCCAAAATCGGGCAATAGTGAATCAATTTTACTTTCGTAATTGTTACAGTGACTACATTTGTACAGGTGGAATGGAAAACCATCAGATGGTCATAATAAATCGTTTTCGTGGCCATGAAAACATCGATCCGCAGTTTGATACACCCGTTCAGGTTATTGCATTTGTTAAACCCTTGGCTAATAACAGTTCAGTGTTCAGTTATATTAATATCAGAGGAAAGTCTACATTTAGGTTATAAATTACTTAGCGATGTAGCTATGTTTCATTGAGTAGTCATCAGAGAAGGTTCAGTATTTCCAGAATCGGTCATTGTTTTCCAGCTCTTAGTCACGATCTCATTTGAGTGAAAAAGTGTGTATGTTGATTTCGCATCCTGTGGTCTTAAAGAACTATTTACAAGACGTGATGCTGTCCGGTGACATCAGCAACTAGACAAGTGAAAGTTATGGACGTGTTCAGTTTTACACTCTCCCATGTTCTTCCGAACTGATTGTTCTGATGCTACAGTCGCTCCAATGCACTTTTGAATTACACTGTCAGAATCTGACATCCAAATGACTTAGAGATTACGTTAAAGGGTAACGTGCTATTTTGTCCACGTCTTCTTGAAACAGCGAGACATGCAGTTTTAGTTAGCTGGCACCCCTAATTGTGATTCAGTCTCAGTGCGTTCTAGAAAGTATTTGGGAGCCAGTATGTGGATGTCAGATTGAAAACTTGAAAATGAAAGATATTCGAATGCAGAAAACTGTAAATCACTCAAAATCATGTTGATTTCGTTGTGTGTGGCTTTATAGTTAAGCTGGATTTTCCTGTTAGTCCCTTTTGCAATGATACACTCGATTCGAGTTTCACTCTTACCAACAGCCATCAGTAAAGCATACTCATTCCGAAAGCCAATGTTTAAAATTCGTCCGTGAGTATGTGAATCGGAGTTCCCTTCCTGGTTTCGACAAGGATATACGTTGTTGAGAAGCTCTAATGGGTTTGTAACTCAAGTGCAGAGCTCTTCCGAAAGAGACAGCCTGAGCTAGCTATCTAGGCGCCAAAGATGCATTCATCTATGGTTGATTTCTACCTTATATAGTTCATAATTCCGAAGGTCCGACGGTTAATTAATTACTGACAAACAATAGGTGTTGGTTGACATGAATCAAACATTATGCAGGATTACGCCCGACTTTCTTCTTCTTATAATATTTCTAGCCACCCTGTTTCAGCTAAGCCTCAGGTTCGAATCTCGCCAGTTTTAGCATCAACACTGAGAAGGATGCACATCACTGATGAGCTTAGGGGAGAACATGTCTCGAGTGTAGGGAACTGAAAAAGTCATGACCACTTTTTAGTAACGTGCAGTTCATACGAGGTAGACAAGCTCGATGCGTAACTCTCAGTCATAACGGAAGACACGGCTGAGACTGATTCCCGTCACACATGCGATTCATTGTAGGGAAATATGTTTACGTTATAAAAAGGCCACCGTCAAGTCATTTTTAATTAAGACAGGAAGAATGACCCATCTTAGTTCGCAAAATTATTTTGGTCATTCTACGTGCTACTAGAGCTCTTCGCTCCTGATTACTAGCAGAATGCTGTAGAACGAGAATTGGATGTATATATATATACCTGTTATACACCATACTGTCGTAGTGTGTTTTACTTACCTTTCAACATGATTACGATCAAACTTCAAACGACAACCTAGAATATGGACGCGCATATACAGGATTCAAGTGGGAAATGACAAACTTTTGAGTGAATTGGAAGTTTAGTTGTTCACCGTTTAAAACAGGTTACCAGTAGGTTAAAGAAATTCACACACTACTTGGTTTGCTTTGAACTTCGATCGCATTCAGTTTTCATTGAAAGCGTTCATCGTATTTCGATGAACGATTGTGGGGAATTGAATAATAGTCAGTTTTATATTGAAGGGTTTGTAACAAGATTTGAACATCGAACGTATAGAAAAGTTAATTACCGTTAACCCCGAATTTAATAAAACCACAATTACTTCAAAACCGATTACATGACATTTCAGAAATAACATTGTCTTCTCATGGTTGCTACGGCATGCCCAAAGATTTGACTTATTGGCATACAGTGGTGCAGGTAATTTGTGAGACCAATGAGAATGGAATCAAATTTGAATCAACCGATGTTACATGCACACAGTTTATACAACAAACGTTGAATGCGATATGAATCTAGTAGACAAATGTCACCAGTCATGGAGTTTTAACTAACATCAAGCAAACAACATCAACTCTCAGATGAAAGTAAAATCATGCAATTTTGTTCTGGAAGTTCGATGCATGCGAACAATGGAAGTTGACTGTCGTATTATGCTAGCGCCTAGGAGGCCATCGAGAAAGCTTTGGAGCAGGTCACGTCTAGTTTGAATTACGATCTAGTCAGGATTATAAGTCATAATTTAGAAGCAGTCTAACAAATTTCGAGTTATGCTGTTATCGAGTTGGAAAATAAGGCGTATTTTGTTAGAGAAGTGCACCTTACCTTTGGATGAGTCGAAAGAAACTTCACCTAGGTAGCAACTATCATTTATCCGTGATTTCAAAAGTTTTTTCTACACGAATAATATTCTTTTGTTGAATGTTATGTGCGATAACGAATAAAGAGCATAAAAGTTTACTTTTGACTCGATGGCAGGAGAAACTGTGATTCTTGGAAATAAGAACTGGTCTACTAAATAATTTTTGGTGCCTTACAATACGAAGTAAGCAAGCTTGCAATGTTTTATTTTATCAAAATACAAGTTTTGAACTGAGGCATAATGTAAAACCTTTTCTGGCGTGATATTTCAACTAGGGCCTTCTAAACAGCTAACGTATTCCAGCATCATCGAAGTCCTCTTGCAAAGCACCTGGAATTGGTGAGTATCGGTTCCCTACGTGTGTAAAAAGATGCGATCTTCGTGAAGGATGTTGTCTGCCCTCAGTTAACAGTGTCTGACCATGTCTAAATCGGGAGGTTCTAAATCATGATGTAATAAAAATCCCTATATTGCCAATATTTTTATGATACCAAACATTTCTCATGTCTTACATATTACAGTTGACTGATTAGCCTTTGTGAGAACGCAATAGCAACTGATTACTAATACGCTTCAGCTACTCAGCTGAATGTTAAGGGGGGGGGTAATTAACGCTGTTTAATGAGCCGATATGTGTCCGTACCTAATGCTTCTGTCTTTTCTGGGCTACGCAACGTGCTGAACTGTTTCATTTCAAGTAGGCATGTTTGGCCAATTCGACTATAACGAATGCAACCTGAAAACACACAATTTAATCCCGAGTACGCTATGGTCACACAGATAAGGATGCATTTGACATAGGACAATAAAACAACTGAAAAAATATTTCATTTTAACATATTCACTAGGCCTCTTCTTCTCGCAAACGTTCGAAGTGAATGACGGTTGGGCGTAGTTCTATAGACATTCGATATTTTCATGCTGGTCAACCCAAAGGGCTAGTTAATGTAAGTACAACAGTAGCAATCTCCTGTTAAATAAAACGCTCCATCTTAGCATCGTGCAATTCATGATAATCTTTTTATCATCAACATTAAGTCCACAGATTCCATACGGAGGATATTTCACCCACGTTGCACCTGACAATTTGCATACGGTGATTTTCTATTGACATCGTATAACTACTGTTTTGAACCGCATAACATGGTATCAACACTTTGACGATGGGTGTGTTACTGGGCACAATCTCCGGTACTGCTCGTTGGAATCAGTATAGTTGTAATTTTTTCAATTCGGAGTATTTCATGATTACTACACACCAGAAATGACCAGATTAGTAACCGCCTCTTTATAAAGCATCCCATTGGCCGATATTCTCTGAACTGTTGTCAGTGTTGTTTGCAAACAACTAGAAAACACTCGTTGATACTTTCCATAAGGCTTTCACTTCGACTTGTCAAATATAGCAAATTTTTGTACCAACGTCTTCAGTAAGAGTGTTGAAAGACAAAACATGGCATATACACAAGTGATGTAAAAGAAAGACGTTGTGCCATAAATGAACATGAGTGAACGTTTTTGTTAACAAAACCGAATATTTTGACAAAGCGGAGCGAAAAGTTATCAAGTACTTCAGTGTATTTGATTGGTCAAAGGTGCTGCTGATCCTGTCACTCGATGACCACGCTACCTTGGTTGCACTGCATACGTGTGTGTATTCATCCTAGATTCGACAAGTCACAATAAATTATGTCAGAAACTCTCTGTAAGAAACTTTTAAACGTGTAGAAAACAATGACTGATCCGCATGATGACAAATTTATGTGGAAGCAACATTTAGCATTTTCAACTTACCTTTAATATAAGCACTTTAAGAAGTGGGGTTTTACGCGTTGATGTTCAGTTTGAAAACTCTACTGTGAAGTTTGCACTTGATTTACTAAGTTGAAACACTCCTGAGGTGGTTGAAACAGAAAGTATTACAAGTTGCTCGTAACTTTGTGTTATTCCCAATCTGTTTATCAATAACATGTTAAACACGACGCCCAAACTGTTCAACTTCATTCGTACTACATTCGGTGCTGATATCTTACAATAATTGTACGAAAGCCTATCAGAGTTATATCACGTACAAGAGGTAAGAAAAACGCCTAATTGTGTTTGATTCTTGGCGAACATTTTATTCAAATTGACTTCAACTTATAAGATATCCGCACCAACTTTAGTACGAATGAAGTTGAATGGTTTGGGTGTCGTGTTTAACATGTTATTGATAAACAGATTGCGAATAACACAACGTTTCGAGCAAGTTGTAATACTCTACGTTTCAACCACTTCGGGTGGCCTTCCTCAGGAGTGTTGTGTTATTCCCAATCTGTTTATCAATAACATGTTAAACACGACGCCCAAACTGTTCAACTTCATTCGTACTAAAGTTGGTGCGGATATCTAATAAGTTGACGTCAATTTGAATAAAATGTTCGCCAAGAATCAAACACAATTAGGCGTTTTTCTTACCTCTTGTACGTGATATAACTCTGATAGGCTTTCGTACAAGTCACCTAGAGTTTACGTCTCATTAAACTGTGGGGTCGTGACCTGTGAGGACATCTAAGTTGAAGTACTTTGTAGATGAGTGGTGATCCACCTATGCTTGCTATTCTAGTGGACAGTATGTGTGGGAAGTATGTAATATTAAACTCAAACTTTTGCATCATGTAGCCAAAATGTTTGCCTTCTACACAACTGCTCATGTCTGTCTAACGGTTCTGTAAACGTCAATAATCTTTGTACCAACTGAATACGACTTCTCGATTAATTTGTTTAAGAATTATCTTTTTCCGTCTGAAGTGAACACGGAAAAAATTATAAGCAGACCTAAAGCAACCTTATTCATTTTCGAAATGATCAATGAATTTTGTAAATTTTCGAAGCTTCTGAATGTACCAACTACATCTGAGTTAGAAGACCCAGTGGTTCATTTAAAAGACACGGTATAACTTAAATATGCAGTTGTTTGACGATTGAAAGTCCATGTGTGCACTCATGGAATAACTCGAAAATGGATCGTATTTGAGTGTTTACGAACACAAAGCGGTAGTGCGCCTCAAAATTTCGCATTCATTTCCTCTGTGGGATTTATGTTGAGATTTATTGATTACTGAGTGGTGGTTTTCTATAGATCCGGGGATTAATGAACTGTGGAATAGGGACACAAAATCAAAGTTGTCACCGTAAAAATCAGCTGCAGAGACTTAAACGTGTGCCAGCCTAATTCCGGACTGATTATCACTAGTCGGTAGGTTGGTTAACAAGTTTATATATATATATATATCCGGTGCCAACAGGCATGTCAATTTCTGTGATGGCAACATAGCTGAAGAATTGTGATTGCGGGGTTAGTAGTTGTAGTTGAAATTACAGTTACTGTTTCGAGTTTTGGGGTGATCAGACGACTTTATCAGTGATATAACGTGACCCGTTACTAAGATGCACTGGTTAAGTCAAACTTGGTGTAACATAGTTGGTGTAGTGATCAGCACGCTTAGTTGTTGAAACGCTCAATTGGAATCTACCTTTGTTTCTGACTAAAGCATTTGTCATAAACGTGACTTGACCCCGAAACTGTAGTCCGATATGTCTGTTCGAGCAGGGCCAGCCGAAACTTTTATCTGAGTTCAAAAACTGCCGTCAAGTATGAGTGATGTTTAGTTGCAGTTATGAAATGAAAGACAACTCAATTCGCCATAGAAAATGGAAAGGAATACAAAATGAGTACATTTTCGATAGGGCTAAATACTTTCTGAGGCATACCAGTTTAAGCATTATGAGAAGCTGGTGGATTGACTTGTTATATCTTTCGGGACATCTACTACACGAACACGTTAGCCAGTTTGTAACGTCAATTACACTTGACCAGCAATCATGATTAATATTAATAACAATAATCATCATCACAAAACCTCTGAACGTAGTCACAAGATATTGTGATTCGGAATGCCACCCACCTCAACATTGACGTGGAATATCCCAGAAAAAGGTTGAAAGTTGATAAAAGACGACTAACCGGAATGAAAAAGAAATTGTATGAATACAGGTGCATCACTGATTGCGGTGCGCTGCCATCTCGGTGTAGTCACAAGGACCCCAGCTAAGTAGTGAACATTCACCCACTTTGCTCAATCAAACACGCAATGCCTCTATTTCCGTGACCAGGTTGTTGCCTGACCACCAAGCGGTTTCAATAAACTGTTTATGACCTCAGTATATAATGCCGAGTACGGTAAACAACCAGCTTGCAGGTAGAGTATGTGACCCAAACATTGGGGTTTTTACAGTGTGATCAGTTGATGAACTGCTAATGCACCCCGACCGTCCTGAAATACGCGGCTGATGCGAACATTCCGTTTGATGTGGACTACATGGCGGAGACAACCAGGTTCAAACAAAGCGGGTCGACTGATCTATTTATTGTGAACAGGCCACGTTTCCGAATCATAGAGCAAAACAGTACATACACACGCACTACATACCATTCACCTCAGCGACAACCGAACATCATTTCATTTCCACAAATGACGTAGGCTCGCAAAGGTAACTCGTGCCTCTGCTATCCTTGCTGATATCTCATCAGAAATATTATACGTTGATGAGATAGTGTTACCCAAATGAGCGAAAATGCACACAGTCTGGAGCAAGTTATGTACATTGAAGAAAGTAGGAATGGAAGTTCCCCGGTCTTGAAGCAGCACTTTACCCTCTGAATGTGCGAAACACATTCTATACAAACCAGCACAGTCACTCACTTTGTTCAGCATGGTCTGCATGTGTTCGATAAAGTGGCTGAGTAAGACAGTGTCATTCACATACTACACATCGGTCAACCAAGTGTCAAGAAGTACCTCAACACCAAACCAACTGGATTTCTCAAGCGTACCTCCCAGAATGTCGTCTATCACAAAACTGAACAGAAGGAGGGAGATGGAAAGCTGCTGACGAACACCAATCGAAATGCTAGGCGTCCGAGACTGTTGTCCCCAAACCCTCATCCCGGTTGCGGAGTAAGCAAACAGTGACCTCAACGAATGTACGTATTTTCTTGGTACTCCCTTAAGAAGAAGGCAGTTACCAGGATCGTTACTAGCATCCGAATCAAAATCAGCCTTTAAGTCTGAAAAGACCACGACTGTTGGCTGCTTATATGAATGCGGAATATACCAAGATTCGTCACAAGGTGAAATTATGAACGATTTGTCGTCGATAGGACTGACATTTTGTCTGCGTTTTACTTATCTGACTTACCCTGGGCTTAGTGTGCTGACGTGAAATGAGACCGGTGATTGATGTGGACGCAACAGACACTGGACTGACACCTCTGTGGTTGTCACATAGGATTCTGGCCCTCGTTTTTGAAAACCGAAATCACTCTTGATGAGCACCAATAACAAAGTACCTCTTCAGTTTCCCAAATCGTTTGGAGGGGTTTTGGTAGTTCTGATATCTGCCTGTTCCCATCATTCCTGGAGAAAGGAGAGTAAAAATGACTTAGTAAAGGAGACTTGTTCTGCTTCAGTAACTTCGGCTCAAGGGCCACTTCTATTTCTGATGGATAGCCGACTGGAACGCAATACATGAACAGTCGAGTCCTATCGTCTAATTGGCCCAATTAAGGCCAGTTGAACTGTTTTTCAGAACATTCAGCCCACCTGTCAAGTCGGCATGATTGATCGATGATAAAGGAATAACCTTTTTCACATGTCGTCCCACACCAACTTTACGACCAGTACAATCGCGAACCGGAAAAAATGCCTGTCATCCCCAGATAAAAGGTTCGTTCTACTTCTTTCGACCGTTCAAGCAAGTATTATTCACGGTCTTTGCACAAACTTTGGTCATCTATTGGTTGAGTTCTCGGCGATCATCAACAGATGGAATCAAGTGTTGCTCGCTCGAACGTCTTGTTGAAGTGACAGAAATCCAGTTTTGTCGCAGCTTTAGAATATGATCCGAGTTCGGATAGCTGCCCCAAAATGCACGATAGTCTTCAACAGAATGGCAGCAACTGAAACTGTTTGCTGTATGATCGGGTTCTGTCCATGACTGAGGAGAACCGGGTGGTTTCCCTGTAACACAGTGCCTCTTCCTGCGTTGAAATATAGCGTTGGAAATATAGAACCTGTGAGTGCACATAACTGCAGTAGTCTTTTGCCATTTTCAGTGCGTTGTGCTGGGACATAAAACATACCACTCGGCAACTTTTCCTCGGAAAAAAACTACCAAGCTGTGTATTCAAATCGTCTGCTAGTACGATGATGTCAGATTGTTTGGTCTGCTCCGGAGGGTCAACTAGGACGTAGAAGAACGCATGTTTTTTTGCATCCGAACAGCTATTCGTTAGAGCATACGTCCATATGATGGATATAAAACACATTTTCATTTGCGCTGACAGACTTCAATGGACGTATTGAGTCTGATAGCGAACTAGCGGGTGTTCATGGGGATTCAGTTGAGCAAATATTACTCTGCTGTGGGACTCAGCGGGATTCCCGCTCCAGCTCGACCACGAGATTTAGCTTTGGCGTCACCAGAAACCCTGAGAGAGAAGCGCTTAGATCAATAGTTATCTTGGGGTGAGCTGAAGTGGATATTATTGGTGGGATTGTAGACTTACGTCTCCGACACGTAGTACAAATCAAGCTCTAGTAATGAGTGAGTATCCATCACGGCAAAGTACGGACACTGAGAGCGTCAGTGTGTACTAGTTGTCTTGGTTTTAGGTAAAGTTTATTACCCGATTGTAGGTGGGAAGAAAAGATAGGGAGGACGAAATGGGAGAAAATTTAAATGGACGATGAATGTGGTTGCCGTGAGAACGATGACTTCTGATGCGGACGCTAATACTTTCATTTTCAAAACCGCGTGTGACTGTTACAGTTGTTGACTGATGTTCTATCATCAAACCCTCTGATAAAAATGACTCCACAGTTCGTACTGTGTACCAGACGTGATGATTTCCGTTAATATGACTGCCGATCAGAACAATTTGCTTTACAGCTTACATGCGACCCAGCACATATCGAAAGTCCGTAAGCCCAATTTTAGTGCACCGGCATTTAATGAATAAAAGTTAAAATTCTGCATGTTTTTGTTCTCATGAGCACATGTTATTACGGTGAACATGAGACAGTCGCGGAAATATCAAAAACGTTTCTTTCGAAAGATTTTCTCCGTAGAGGAGGGCACAGTCCAGTTGGGCATTTAGACTTCAGCTCCAAACAGACATGGTTTTCAAGAACGCCTCCGTAACAACACTGATGACTGATAACCATGAGTTAAGTTATTTGTATATTTCAAATACTCAATCTATAATTCATCGCAAATAAAAAAATGTCTCTGAAGAAAATTTATCAATTTGTATGCTACGATGAGGAATTGTTTTCGTCTGCCTGTTGCTCTGTATCAGTCACTCTGATAGCTATCTGCTACATGGTTAAAACACAATATGGAGAATTCGGCATTCGGTCAGTTCGTAATCGTCCTATTTTGGTGTGTCTATTTATCGTCCCCATAGAGTGGGACAAGCAGTCTGCTTCACCTTATTTGCTTCTTGTTCCGGTTGGAGTTCTGACATGAAGTCACCTGCCTTGATTCAACGGCTATCACACAATTAGCATTGATGACGTACCGGTGACCTAGTCCACATATCACAGAACATCCGTCGAAAAATGAATGTGGTTAGTTTGAACAGTTCCATGCAATTAATGTGTTGGCATAGAATAAAGGAGTTAGGGCAGTGAGAGAACACTTACCTGAACCTGATAGCAGAGAAACACTCAGGTCCGGCTGGTCAAGATCAACACGTGGATGAAATACTTCACGGTAAACCACGATATTCTTTGGTGTACCGAGCGGTACGCGCAAATCAGATAATGTCCTTGTTCCATTTGAGCTTAACTTGCAACTGGCGTTGTCTAGACAGAAACCAAATGGTTAATTACTCTTATTGGACGTGGATGGTGGATACATGATAAAAGTCGATTAGTGGGCAGCAAACTCTGTAGGGGGAAAATGAACTGTATTGTAGGCCACTGCCAAAAGCTAATTATCCACTGATATTTTTTGGCATAAAACGTGCTAAGGTGTTGGGAAGGTGTAGATCTCCACATGCTCCGGTGATGGTCGGAAAATTTACTCCTTAAAATCATTACAAAGTCAGTGTAATTTTGATTCCCAGTTGAAAACTTGAAGTTCTCTCGGTATACCTGAGATAATATTGCAACTTTTCACATATCCACAGAAAATATTACCGTGGGGCACATGCCTAAAGCATGAGACGAGCAGTACAAAAAGTGGCTATTCTACTTAATCAAAATAACCCGCAAAATCGGTTATGGATTCACCATATTGTAAGGTTGTACAAAAAGTGTATAATGCATAAATTTCATTCTTTTATATGTGCCAGTCTGTCACACTGGCAAACAGACGGCGATAAATCAATATTTACATTTGCACTTATAAGAATTCTGCGTGCTTAACGATAGTAAACCTTTGAATTACAATAAATTTCCTCTATAAATTAGGGTTACGAAGGAGTGAAAATAAGTTATTAAACTTCACAAAACGAATTCCCCAACAAGTCTACATCTGAGACATATGTACGAGACTACCGTACCACCTTCAGTAACGGTTGACTACCAACTGCACACTAACTGCGTTAACGCTACGAACAAGTGGCCAAACAACCAAGTAAACGCACGGCTTATCTGCAGGAAGATATTCATTAATGAATGGTTTCACAGCTCACGTCGTACAACTCGTATTTCGTTCACCGAGTACACGCAAAGGAGCCGCAAAAACGTCTAGTACACCATCCATGTTACAACACAGACTTACAACTGTAAAACCAATGGTGCTGTAACATCTGTCGTTCAGTTAACATAAGCTGGTCACCGTGTGTCATTTCAATCAAGTGTATACCTAAATAAGAACTTTAGCATCACCCTCACTGCGTTACCAGTGGTCAACGAAACAACGACCAATCGTATAGTCATGCATCAAGTGACATGTAATAATCCATTCAATACTGAGGAAGCTTCCACACTGTTTATTACGTCCCATTCCGTCAGCCAAAACCAGTCCAACTAATCAATCTAACCAAAGAGGATCGATTGCCATTCTGTTAGAAAATTTCGGTTTTACATTCTCAAAAGATGCATGCTGAGCTTCCGACTCTCAAAACTATGTACGACCATGCTACTAATGACCGAAATTTGTGCATAACTAAAGACGGATTGCACTCACAGCTAGAGTTTTTCAGTTTCTCCTATAGTATTCGAAAACTGAACAGTTATTAACATATTTCACCGTATAGAATCGATGAATGTTGAAGTGAACCAGTTTTTTCGTCACACCCATTTTCGTTTATTCACTTATTCAAAATGGCTAATATGGTCACGCTAAAACTGTGGTGCTTTTCCCAGAATTCCTTTGATTCAATAAACATAACATTTGTTTCATTATTAATGCAGTTATTTTGTGCAATTCATCATCTAATTATTAGTATCCGCTCACAGTGGAGCAATGATTTCCTTTTGTACTATTTATGGATTAGCCATGAATATTGACCTGGAAAGAGGAAAGCCAATTTTTTACGAAGGCGTTTTACACCTAATGAAGTGAATAACACTTTGTCATGAAAAATGGGAAAATTATTTTCACTAACGAGTAAGAGCAGACTTCTCGAATAGCAATTTATCTTTTTCACTGTTTGTAATTAGTAAAAGTTTCGAAGAAATATAATTTTTCTGTAAATATCAGCCACCTAGTCACGCAATCATTGATATAATCCTCGAGATATTAACTTAATGAAAATGAGATAAATTTAATTTCTAGTTTGCAGAATAGTAACTAAAGTAAGCAATTCATATGCCACATGAAATCTGCAATTAGCATTGTAGATTCACAAGGAAAGGTGTCATGGGTAGAATATGTTTAACGATCACAATTCGCCAGTAGCATACGATCAGTTTTTGTGGTTGCTACTAGTGGTACAAAACACTGCTTATAATCAGTAGATGAATAACGCCAGGATGAATGGATGTATCAGGCGGAAATAGCAACATACCGCATATGTGTGAGTAACAGAACTGTAAAGCAAATCGCTAGGATTTAGCACAATCCGGATATTGCGGTAGAGATGAACCAATGGAAACTTGCGACATATGACGAACGGATAGAGTGATATGAAAGTAGCCCTTGAGTTGTGCTTCGTTTGTTGGAGGAGGCTGTGCAAGTGTTGGAGTCGCAAGTCCTCATCGTAGAACTGTGTGTTGTTTGATTCGTGCAGCGGCTTCAAGGCAGGATGCTGTGTACAGCATGCTGCGCAGCAGTGAATGGTCATTCTTCTTGATACGTCGCGTAGACTTGTGACACAAGCTGGTTAGCTGCTGTGATAGTGTTCGTAGCCAACAACCATATCAAACGATGAAATGGGTATTGTGTTGGTAGCACCGGCACTAACGTTGCTGACAGGTGGAACCGGTAATCCTACAAGACGTTCCGTGTCAGTCGTTGTTCTAAATGCTGATGGATGAACATTTTATAGCACAACTAGCCTTTGAAGTGTGGACCATAGGATTATCAACGTCCAGATAAGTTACACATTGGATGCGATGTGTTAGAGCGGTCATCATCCTGGTCACGTAAATAACGGTTTCCACAAGGTAATTAGTGAACATGTACGGACGAAGGCATTGGAAGTGTATTGATGGGCTTTCCGTTAAAGTTCAGTTGACCGAGCAGTTACCTGTCGAATTCAGATGGGGGAATTTTAAAATCTACATTACCACATGAACGTTGACTACATTCCCTGATGGAGAAGTGATACCTGCTTAAGTGATTGACAACTCACCTGTAATATCATTCCATCCAGGACGTTGAGGCAGGCTTACTTTTAGTATGTCTCCTCCAAATGCCGCTTTTAACCGTCATAAGAGTTGGTATAAACAGCACAAATATCTCGCAATTTACTTGTCATCTTCAAAAGACTTCGACGGTTCATGGATAATCGAATGTAGAAACATCAGTCTTTAATTAAATTCGTTTTTTTATTCTGCATACCTTTCTTTGTTGATGAGTCTGATTTACGGATCTTTATCTTACTTCTCGGTGGAAAGTTTGTAAATCCAGAGCAGTATCGTTGTGTTGCACAACCTGAGACTGGAAGGTGTTCGCCATATTTTCAAGGACGCTTTCGCTGGACTGGTCCATTAAAAAATCTTCATACTGAGCTTGGAGTTCACGCAAACGATGAATTACTTCGTGTCATTCCATACCATAAGGACTTGTCCTATGTCAACGCAATTTTCTGGCTGGAGGTAGTGTAATGCTCTGCCAAGATCAGCGGAATCATAGTTCGGTTAGCGGACTTCAAGGGTTACTGCGATTTGGTCCTGATGTTTTACAGTCAACTAAATAGAACGTTAAAAGCGCTTCAGTAACTGCAACTATGTGGTCTCATCATTCGGGTGGATTTATGGGTTTGGAGATTTTCGATGATGGTTGCGATCGAAGGAACTAACGAAACTCCGCGGACCTGTGGAGGTTTTAGACTAACACTGAATTCCCAAAATCCGTAGCAGTCGATGCAGAATCGGAGAATTTCATTAAGTCTGTTCAAGACAGCTAATGGTTCAGCAAGATTCACCAAGAGATGCCTATCAGTAAAATCTAATGGACCCATTGTCCAAGTCGCCTAGATCTATCAACACATCCAGAATCCTACTAACATACAACCGAGTACCATTCAGTCTTCGGTTGTTTTAAGATGTCTTCTGAGTACTCATCCATAAGACCAGCAGTGACTTTGATGGAGTGCTGGCACACTCAACCTCGGAACGAGTGAAGAGGATTAGCGTCTCACGAATTTACTCGGGGTGTCACCTGGAAAAGGTGTGTTGATCAAACCGTTCGAATAAAGGTTTGACGCCACCGAACTGCAAATGTCTCGATTTACTATGGAGTTCAACATTCATCAGTAGAAACAAAGAAGCATCAAAACGCAAAGTGATATGGAGTCCCAAAATGTTATGACACCTGGTGTCCATTGTCCTGGTAATGCTGCGGAGAGCTTTATTTGAACATTGACGGTTGTAGTTGTCTCTGTGATCCTTAAACTTCCAAAAAAGCTGAATGAAGTTATTGACACGGCGCACACAACCACCCAAGTCAACCCGGTGAGGCTGACCAAGTCGTGGTCCCGCGGTGCAATTTACTTCCGGACCACTTGTAGAATCCCTACGAAGCAGCTTGGCCGATCAACGGGAGTGATCACAACGTTCAGGGGCATATGGATCAGGTTCAATGCAGTATTACGCTAGACAGGAGAATAGTGGCCTACACGTCAGGGATTAATCTACCTCCCAAATCAAGGAACGAAACGGTCAAGGAAAAACACCCCAATCCGATTATTTTTACTGCAGGTGAGTCAAACAAACGACGTCCTCGTAATGGTAGGAAATGACTGCGATCAAAGTTTTCGAAAGATTTGTGTGCAGATCACATTATGCCGTAGGCTCAGGTCCGTCAGTCATGACAAAACCCCAACAGCCAACATTAGGTGCCTTGGCAAATCTGATTCCATTCGGCTAATAAGCATCAATCCACAACTCGAGTACATTTGTAATGCAATACGATTACTGTTGTACTGTGTCACACTATTCAACCAGTTGTTCAAAATAATGTGAGCTTTAAAAATGTTTGCAATCCAACTGCATCCACAGGTAGTGTTTTTCTATTTTCAATGCATACAATTCGGAACCGAACTAGGTTCACACTTATCCTCAGTGTGACGAGTTTACGCAAGAAAAAATATCAACCGCCATTCATATGAAACCCCTGATATTTAACAGATGCAACGGTTTGCCCAAATTCAAAAGAAGCATGGACACCATTTACACTTATATGGGAATTCCCTATCAGTGCACTTTCTAGTTCCTACGTTGAGTTAAGCTCATGTCCTCGTGCCCATGAGATGAAAACGTCGACCAGTAGGCTAATGTCACATTTCAACCTTCAGGCATGAAAGTTTGTGATTGCATAGTGTATCAAGCGAGGCATCAGTAGTGCATGCTACTAGTTGCATCTCTTTCGAATTGTTTTGCAACCAGCTTTTAAGCGCTGATTTTTAGTGTTCTTCGGGTTACCTGATAAAATCATTTTTGGCAACTCTGGCATGACAAACATTTCAAGAGTCGAATTATTGGCCAACAGACCATATGGGTAAGTTCTGCTCTCATACGGTGTTTAGCAAAGTAAGTTTGAGAAGGTAAGTGCCATTTCCTAATCATCATTATACATGCAGCCCAAAATAAAACTATGTGGATGTCGAGTACGCCATAAACGGTTTTCGTTTGGTATATCACAGAAGGCTGATTAATCGTGAATAATTGGCTGAGGTGATCAGACCTCACAAGAGTGCACAACTAGAGGACATCCAGTTGGTTAGTTAAACGAGAACTCACACTGCAGTGCGAATGGTCCGTTTATTATCAACAGTCGATTATGAAATTATTCAGTTGTGGCGAATGTACGCAACTGTTTCCCTTCAAACTTACTGTCTTCAATTTTCTTAGCAAGCCCCAAATAAATGAGCACAAGCGTTCACTCGAATCTGACAGTAATTGAGAAGATAGTTTAAACGCTTTATAATGTGGAGGAATTATACCATTAAGAAAGCCATGAATATTGCTCTAACTAGAACAAAAGTCAGTAGTTTTTAACTTCCTTCAGGGTCAGAGAAAGATATACCGCCGTGTGCTGTCTCGTAACAGGTATCTTTGTACAAACGCGTCACCTACTGAAAAATCTGTTAACCTTTGTAGTATCCGTGTAACTGAGAAAGTGACCGACAACCAACTCAATAGAAGTGAGAAAGCGGACACAGTTTAATAACTGGGTTGATAAAATTCAGATTCCACACTTGGGCTCCACCATATTCTTATGTCAGTTTAAAACCTTGGTTGCTTCATCTAAAGTCATTCCGTGGCTACACGTGATGTTATGAACATTTAAAAATGGACGAACAACGTTCACAAACGAATGAAGGCGAACAACTTGTTTACTATGGAAACAAAAATTATAATTTAATTAAAGAGTACCCTTTCGAGGAATAGGTTTAAAACATTTCGTGGTAATGTAAACATAGTTGATTTCGTTGTCAGCGTTGAGAAGAAATGCTGCTAGTAGTAGACATGTTTGCTGATTCCACACATGCTGTGGGGTATATTGATCTTATTACCATACTTCCGCTTTTCACTCATTCGGGCAGATGCCTT
This sequence comes from Paragonimus westermani, assembly GCA_008508345.1. Classification (NCBI taxonomy): domain Eukaryota; kingdom Metazoa; phylum Platyhelminthes; class Trematoda; order Plagiorchiida; family Troglotrematidae; genus Paragonimus; species Paragonimus westermani. The sequence goes on from QNGE01002948.1 coordinate 43,799, forward strand.
ATTTGATACAATGATCAGAAAGTACTAATCACATCAAGTTCACTGATACGTTGAATTATAAGTTCTCTCTTAATCTGTTGTCCAATAATACTACGACAAATAATTCACTCATTTAGTGATGAATTGTCCGGTATCTTTCTATACAGCTGTCGCTCATTCTCAGGTTGTACGTCGAGCAGGACAGCATCTCAGTTTTTGGTATCAACTATTAAGACCACCTAGTTTCTTTCCAGGCTATTTGGTATCTCGTTTGTTCTATGGGTACTTGATAAAAAGGGGCTTTGTTTCTCCTTATTCAATATTTCAAGAGCGAACATTCTATCAGGTCTTCCGAACAAACCGTTTCTTTGCTGTTTCACCAAAGAACTCTGAAATCCCTTCAGCGACCACTAACAGTCTAGGCTCATTGTGTCCACAACTCTGGGGTTAAATGAATCCAGAACTTCCCGTCATCAAATGAATCTATTCGGCTGACGTGCGAAAGCTTGAGACCATAGAACACCTATCACTCTTCTTAACTGACTAGAGGCTACCTCTTTCTTGGAAGCTTGTTACAACCTTTGGGACAAAATCACTCACAGTTTGCATATCCTCGCAATAAGGGAACTTCAAACATGTTTGACATTTTGTGCTGGTGTTGCTTTCCGCCACCATTCCATGTGGCCCTACCACTGAGAATTTTCCGTTTGCATTGTTGAACAAAAGCTACGTGAACTTTGCTAGAAGGCTGAACATCAGTAGATCATGTGGGACAAATCTGGTGCTCCAGTTTATTCGAATAACAATACCTGTATAATGATCACTGTGGATACCCGTCGACAAAATAGTCAGATAACTGCATTCGACTCATCTGAAGTGTAAACTGTATTGCATTGTAACCACGGACTGAAGATTCCTCATAGTTGAAAAGTAGACGAAATGAACCAATTTAGGAAGTGTGAAAAACTGTGAGGACTGTGCACATCAAAAACAATTGACACTGTCTCAAAAATTGAAGTAAGCATAAATTCAACCTAGATGCAGCTGATTGGTCAACGAGGACTAAGCTTCAAATGAAACTGAACAGAACAACTTTTCCAATGCAGTTAAAGTCTTTGTATTTTTATATAAGTGTTTCAGGTCAGCTCAATCATGATTGTAATGTTGATCGAAATTCATTGGGCCAGTAAATCCCTACGGGATTGCGCCCCCATTGGTGGATGCAAGATTTTGTTGTGTATGTAGAATTGTTCAAACAATTGCGGAAGCAGATAAGTTTGGGTTTTTACCATACCAACGATTGGCTATGTATACCAGTTCTCCCTGGTTTCAGCGCCTCTAGAATAACAAGTATAGTTAGATGATGTCATAGACGATTGACCAACAGTATGAATCACACCGTACCAAAAGTATATTTTATAAACGGCAGAGAGATACAACCAAACTGCATTAGGCAAACATTAATTGCTTCACCTGAATTCATATGGTGGGTGACAAGCTGGTTACTCGCAGCAGTCAACTTCACATCACTGTCACATATTTTACCCGGTTCTCTGCTCTTTCACCTGAAGCCCACAAAATGTGTCCACTGAATTAGCTATATCGAACATTCATATGTATAGATTCGTTGAGCATTTAGAACGAATAAGTTTTCACAGATAGGTGTATGCTTAGTTTGTAGATAAATCCAGATATTTGCTGGTTAATGAGATTGGAATCTAACGTCAGGTTGGCGTACTTTGTTTCTTGTGTATTGCTGTCATTCGGTTTTGGACAAAAGTAACCATCGGTTGTCAGATCTATATAATAAGATCGGACCAAGTACATGAGATAATGTCTAGTGTCACTGAACCGTGTCACGCATGAACTACACAATGTTTTTCAAATCAATCAATCGTTGAAACGAGAGCAGATCGAAGAAATTTTGTGCATGTATGAAAGAGTTAGTATGGTTATTTTCATCAAATGTGAACAAAACGGTCGATAATACAGTGAAACAAAAATGTTTGTCAGAATAAATTTATATCAACTGTTTTTTCTTTCTTTTTCAGCCGTGCATTGCATAGTGTGTCCAGATAATGTTTCCTGTGTTGAATTCTGTTGCTAGTGCAACAACTGAAATGACGAACAATAAGGGATATTTAATAGAGATCAGTCACCCTGAACACAGGATTCTAAATTTTGGTTCAGGGGGTAATTTTGGTGGCTGCGAAGCTTAACATGTGCGTATATACATTATACAAATAACGATCAACTAAACGCGATGGTAGGTTAGACAGCATTAAAATTAATTTGTTCCGAACAGTTCCCCAGCTTTGAGAAACGCTCTATCAGAACAAGCAAAAAGAAAGAAACCAGATAGAAGTTTAGAAATATTTTTTCGCTTAGACACTTTAGTAAAGTTGCAATGGTATTCGTCTGGGTTTTCATAAGCTCATGTTGAAGAGCACCTCTCTGAGTGCACACTCTAAGAAGGAAGTTAATCACCTAAAAACTGTGGGGAAACTCTATTAGTAGGTATTTGAAGTTTATCATGAAAATTGTCTTTCACTTCTTGACAAACAGATTGAGATTAAAACAGTGTTCGGAACAAGTTGTAATACTCTATGTTTTAACCACCTTGGATGACCCTCCTCAGGAGTGTTGTAATCGGAATCACATTAACAAAGGAACAGTCACTAAATTTGGTGCGGATATCCTAAAAATTTCCATTCCATTACCCTATTCGGCGAATTTCTAACCCTCAAAAACAATTCTAGGATACAACTGCAGGGCCTTGTTTTTCAGCCCTTGTGTGTGTCTGCTGTTTTCTAACAGTTACAGCGAGAGGATGGGTGTTAGCATAATTCGCTAAATTCTCTCTGGACATTATGCCGTTTCATGTAAGCAAGCCCTATTGCTTGAATTTCCCACCTTCAGTTTGTTTAATGATACCCTCGTTGGAAAATTTGGTGGAGATGAACAATTTTACACATCATATTTTTCCTATACAAATATAGCATCACATTGTTGACGTGAAATTGCCTGAGCGAAGCTCTCCTAATGATATATTTGTACATAAACAAATGTCTGTTATGGACTACGAGTATACACTATGGCTCTTCGACTCCAGCGAACGTAGGCCTTCTGCCCGGACATTCAATACGGTGAAACGAATAGAAGTCAGTAAATGTGCAGTTAGCAAAGAAAGCGGGTAGTGCACTTATCTCTTCCGAATCGTGCAAACGTATTATCCATTAACTATATTTTTGTCCAGTACTGTCGGTAACAGGATGTATCTTATTGCGTTCCCATTAAGTAGGCTAAGGTTTTAACTGTTGCGTGACTCTACTTACAAGCCGTCTGACAGTACATACCATTTCACTCGTAATCTCAAGATCAGTTTTTATTTCATCTTTTGACCCTGTAACACTGTTCTCTTGTGTATTCAACTGAAGAGGCTATAGTTGCTGATGTGGGGTTGGCTAGTTGTGCGTTATTCCAGTGTACGCATTACGATAACGAAGTGGACAATTCTCGTCACTTTCGATTTTCGAATCGATATTCCCTTTGCTACTGGCTCAAGGTTTTCATAAGTAATATTGATATACTGAACCGAAAGAACTATCTCAACCTAAGGATAGGCAAAAATACTGATTTAACGTCATACCAAACGGAAATTCTGTAGCTGTCAAAGGAATAGCAAGGTCAGAGAGTGAAGGCCACGTGGATGGATAGTGTGAACTGCGCATACACGCAATTAGTCATCTTGTGTGTAAAATCAACACTGAGGTTTCCCGCCATCTCTGAGTGTTGCCTAGTGGTGAAAGTTCAACCTAATTTCCAATTTGACGAAGTTTCCTCTAGTTTTGTACATTACTTATCACTGAAATGTTGATGTGGGTTTGAGGTGAAACAAACAACATAAATTCCACAATTAGGACGGCATTTTTTTAGTTAACTGGAGGGAGCCGTAAAGCCTTGTCTTCCTCGGTAAGTACTTCTGCGAAAGAACCGCATCTAGGGTGTGGGTCGACTAACAGACCAATTATAAGGAGACGCTTGGGACTCGACAATAATTCTGGGAGAAACTGATGGACGAACATATTGCTATCCAACTACGTCCTGGCAACTTTCAGCCGTATTGCAATGAATCGTGCGAGTGCGTAAAACAGCCGTTTTCGTGACAAGTCCTTTCTTGCTCCTGCTGCCGCTTGCGGATGCATTAAAGAGTCGTCAGAATGAAATGTGTTTATTGTCATTCTCATAAGTGTTGTAAATGAAAACCAGTAAAGTGTAGATGTGCTCCATTATTTTAATGTGGCGAACGGCGAATAAGAACCACACGGTTGCTATGTTTGATCTGCGCTGGTTGAATGTGGGTTTTGTTCGGCAAAAACTGATTTTATTCTCCTACAAAGTAGTTAGTCACGCATATCTCTTGGCAATCTGGCACGGTTTTGAACCGTTCTAATCATTGAGCGACTTTTTTCACCGTCTACTTGGAGGAGTATATTAATTTCAGTTCAGCGAAACAAAACACTAACTTCCCCTGATCCAGTTCACCAATAACGATAAAGGGCATACATCGTGAGATATTATCAGTTCGGTTACTCTCCCCAGTCACGAACGTCTAACTTTAGAATGTGTAAGACATACGGAGAGTAACAACAACAGAAACAATCAAAGATTGAGTTTACAGGAAACAAATTGTCGTCAGTTCCAGAGCAGACAAACTGTGTGAGTCACCAGTTTGTTCACATACAGGGCCGGACGGCAAGTATTGATTAAAAGTGCCTCGGAGAAAGCAAGCAATTTCGGATTTCGATTACGCAACAATACTTCAAACGAGTTGGTGTAGTTCACAACTTGACATCTTTCCATGATTTGCTTTGTAATGAAGAAGGTCGGATTTCGTCTCTGTAGCTCTGTTGTCATTGCGTGTTGCTTTGTGGCGTGCACCAACCACTTAGGCGTATGTTCAGTCATTCCTCGTCGTAAGCACCGATCTGTTCTGCCGATGTGGACTTCACCACAATTGCAAGTGAACTGAAAGATTACATGTGAGAACATTTTGGTAGGTCACGGTATAGATAAGCTGGGCGACACTCCTAGTTGTGAGTAACATGTCCTATATATTCTAGTGTTTTACGTTCGTGAGTGAGGAAAGTAGGTGAAATGTTAACACCTCACAATATGTCTTCTATCGTTATTGGTGGTCAGTGAAATAAACAGAACTCATGTTGTTTTTTATGTGACTAAAGAATTTGCCACGCACTCTGAATAAGAATTGACAAATTCACTTTTCTTCTAGCGTAATCCAACGGAAAAAGTGGTTACGGCTGTCTTGAAAACTATAACGAAAGTGTGATGCATGCGAACTGCATTACGTACGTTGACTTGGCATGAGGTGTTCTCTTTTAACGCCTCTTCTACTGTATCTCCAAGCTTTCAAACATTCTTCTTCTTGATGGATGCCAAACAGAGGTCTCTGTGTGTTGCCTCATTTCTATAAACACCGATAAAGACTACCTTTAGTTTTATATGCATTTAGGAAAGGCTCTGTCAGGAATCGACTGACAGTATATATTCCATTCAGAGAGTCGCTTGACAACCCTCCACATTTTTAGACGCACTAGTTCAACAGTCAGAACGTCTTCTTTGGGCGCAGGCTGAACGTTATCTCCTGTAGCGGGATAGTGCTTGAAGTAATGTAATTTCATCGAATGCTTCTATCGGACGCCAAAACAGCTATTCGCCAATTTTTATAACATTAAAGCATTCACGAGTTATCAAATATACCGGGTTGTGTAGAGATTTTGGATGACGTGTTCATATCACGAAATGACGGTTATAACGCGAAGTCGCTTTAGGTAACATGACAGAGTATGTTCAAGATTATGAAGCGACTCAAATTCCGTGTGATATTGACTACATATGTTAACACAATGGGATTAAACGTGTGTAACCTACGGTTTGAGTAGCTTGTTTGCAACTTTATCAGTTGATTACAAGTGAAAAGCAAAAGTTCCACAGCAAACCGTAGCAAAATTTACTTCAACCTATTAATTGATCGTGTAGTTTTGTCGCATGCAGGATTTCCTCTGTCTGTGCGCAGTCCGTTTTTCCGATGTCTTTGCTTTCAAACTCATTTGCGAAGTAATGAACTAACATTCCAACATGTGTACTATGTTTGTTGAGACAAAATGGGAACTTTATAAACCCCGTCTAAATTATTCCAGTTTGTGGTACTTATACTCCTCGTAATCGTTGTGTTCTTAGATGATTTTTGTATGCGTGTGCTAAAACAAGCATTGCTTATTTAGGAGAACTGTCCCGAGAATGGATTGACAAGAAAACTGTCGCTCTGTTCCACGAACAGAAAGAATACTGTTGGAGTTCTCAGTACTATCTTCAGTTAGTATTCAAACTGAACAGATAACATGCGCACATTATATTGTGTTGAGTTGTAGCAAATATCAGTTGCGAAAGCAACGAGAAAACTGGGAACAAGGCAAACAGCACACCAGATTGATGAAAGTATATACGGACAATCATATGTAAATGAGAAACGCAGCTGACGGGTTTCTGAATTAACGAACTGGCAGTACGATGCCAGTAGTGTTTATGGTAGGTTGTAGTACAATTGCACTGGTGACGGTCGAGTGCACATACGAAAGTGTTTCATATCCCC
>QNGE01002948.1:52177-82905 GCA_008508345.1 Paragonimus westermani
AACCTGCACTCCTATACTGCAACGCTTCTTGTATTACACTTCAAAAATCTTTCTTCTCAGTGTAGATCTCGTCATTGCAGCCTCTCTCTGTTTAGTTTCCGAGAGATAGGGGTTTCCTTTCCTTATTAGCCAATCAAGTGGCTAACCAGCATTGGCCGGCTGGACAGAAAGGCCCCACTGGCACACCTCCCAGTCTTATTCCTTCGGGTTTACACTGGGTATGTGGTGTGTTGGTGGAACTGCAATTAGTGCGGCGCAAGCCAATTGCAGTGATGGCTAAGCACAGGCGTCCTTTGGCTTCGGTCACCGTGACAGGCTAATCCGAATCGGATGCCGCCAACCATGTTGTCTATTTCGGTGAACAGTGTGTGGCCCGGGGCAAGTGACATCCAGTAGCTGCCCCAGGTGTAGTGTAAAACGGGTGAGGTTCTCATTAGCATCTCATTTTATTCTAACACTGATTGACTGTCTATCCACTCATCAGAACGGATTAAAGCAATTTACTGATTTTGTTGTCTACCGTTCGATTAAGGAATTCCTGATGAATATTATTGATTCATCTAGTCCCCAATCTACTCGACTTAGTACAATGTTTCAATAATAACCGTCACTGACCAAACATCACCGAATAATTGTTTTGCTAAGAAAGGACTGAGATGTCACACCTTCGACCAATGATAAACGAGTGTGTGACAACCTCAGTGGTGAGTTGTTCCAAAATGAGATCGACATTCTTACGATGAACGACGGTGGTCTTTCCGTTCACGTATTAGCTGCTACCGACTGAATTGGAAGGAATGGTCTTTTCAGACCAAACTGTATCCAGTCCGGTCTTAAAGAAATTGCTGGAAGAATGCACACCATCAGCGGTGTCCAGTTATCACAGATTATCATGCTCTGGTAAGCCTACACAGCCCTTTGGAGGGATTTGTTTTCTTACAACAAAGATCGTGTCTTTTCACACAATGCTTGGGATCCTGTGTTGAGTCAGAGAGAGCTGTACGAATTACTGTGGGTTAGTGTGGAGATGAGTTATTCTGAAAATGAATAGCATTCATCAAAGTATATCTAGACGACGCCTTACAATAGGGAATTGGACGTACGTACAAGTGCCACCAGTCGAGAATGAGAAATGTGTGTAGCTTTATCAGAGATCCAAGCCGGATAAACACAGCTGACTGAACATGATTACTTAGGTTGTTTATGATTGTATAATGTGCATGTATGATATATGAGAAGGGTGAACACTAAAAATCACTCTGTTTTCCCTTCATTTGTAAGGGCATAACTGTTTGAGACTTCTGTATGCTTTCACAGACGAGTGTGGATTGAGTGTTATCAGTCACAGCAAACCAGGAGCAAGTAAGGCGTCGTTTGTTTTTAGCGAAATGAATTTTGGCCATATAATTTTTCTAACTAGAACGTTGATTTCTAAGTCAGCCTGTTTCGGACATTCCACCAACCTGTTCTTCTCATTCATAAGTTCTCCTACAGCCATAATAAATTCCCACTGTTTTGTCACGCACATCAATTTAGAAGATACCTTCACAGATTTGACCATTCATAAAAAGATGTAAATTTCAGCCACTGAGATTTCTACCAAGACAACACGAAAAAACAGAAACTTTCAGGACGCGTTAGAGATTACATGGGAAAAGATTGGAATAGATTGCTCGTAGCATGCAATGAGCTGCAAATTAATGCCGACATATACTTATGTGCTTGAAAATTTACATAGATTCCTAAGTTTTCACATGTGAATATCGTATGATCAGTTACTACGTGAGTAGACGTCGTGCATGGGATAAAACCAAATTCGTTGTATACTGAGTATTCCTAGGAAACTGAAACATCTTCTGAAAACGTACCCTCTAATGTGTCTGGTATTTACCACTTCGTACGAAGACCGTACACGAGGTTACGGAGGTGAATGATAGCAATACACACATAATGACTTAACGTTCATAAAACACCCTGTCTGTATTGTTCGTTACGCACAACATTTCAAAGAGTGTGCTTGAATAATTATCTCACGTGTTTGTAAGAAACTGCTGGCACAAAAAATTTCTAAGGAACAATCCACAAAAACATGTTAAATCATGTCAAAACATTTGTTAGTTTATAGCAATGTGTCTCAAAAGGATAAACAGACGCTCTTATTGCTTGCCTGTTTATAAGGCTGAAAAAACCGTCTGCGAATCCTGCTCCTCTCTTGTTCACAACCTTCCATGTAGGCTTAAATCCCATGAGAAAAGCAGCTTAAGAGTTTTCAGTACACGGCCAGTCCAACAACAGCTCCATGATAAATTTTGTTAAGAATGTAAAGTAATGTTCTAATTTTTATCAGATGTATAGTAACCACAGAAAAACATTTGGAAACAAAATGGTAACCGCAATAAAAATGTTGTAAAACAATTTTTCAGCGAACAGAACTGTTTCTGATAAATTCTCATCTTAGGCTGATACAACTGTACATCAAGTCAGCTTACAGTGAGAGGGAAGTTTGGGGCCAAAAGTAGTATTAGGACAAAGCGATTGGATAAAACACAAACAGGACTTCGCTGTGGTTATGCCCAAAAGGGCTGTAAATTTCAGATCAGTGCTAATTGGAGTGAGCCAAGAAGGGGAGTGGAATCAAACTGTCGCCTCGGCTGAGTGTACGTGTTTGGTCATGGTAATCTCAGGGTGTGAACGAACTGGACCTGAACACCCCATTCTGGGAGACGTAATCGGATTGCGACCGCCTGGACTATCCACAGCATGCGCCACTCGACCTTTCGTGACGCGGTTCCCGGGGCCCGGGGCACGGTAGACGATGTGGACCGCTCTTCTGTGTCTCCGTGTTGCTCACAGTCAACCAGGCGGGGGGGGGGCAGAATCGATGAATCAATGTTCTTTGTCATTCCGGGGTGAGGCCATGCCTGGCAGTATCCACAACTTCTTTCCGACAAACGCCTAGTGGTGCTAAATGTATATGCTGGAACCACAGGATTAGTAGACAAATACGCGTGCAGCAGTAGGTATGCGCTAACAGGATGAGATCATAATGAAGTGATAATTGTCTTGGATGTGCACACATGCCTCAGTTACTGCCAGTTTGGGAGGAAAGTGATTAAACTACTTTTAGTTTGTGTATGTATTCGAAAGGTTTAGCGTGGGTTAACCTGTGTGCAGCCTGTTCATGACGCAAAAACCGCAAATTTGAGTTATTTCATCAGAGCAGAAAGAAGACATATATTGCGCTATGTTAACATTTCATTTAGTCTCATTAGTCGCAAACGTAAAACATTCCAGTTTGTAAGTAAACATGCCGTTTGCGACTGATTAGAGTAAATGAAATGTTAACATATGGAAATATGTCTTCTTCCTGCTCTGATGAAATGGTTAAAGGAAACTCAGTGTTTAAAATTAGAGTTTTCATTTGTATGTTGTTTATCTTTAAAAAGTTTTGAGTCGGTAACGTTGTTAAACGCGGTACGGCATAGTCCCAGTGATCTTTATTCTAGTTGAGGCCTTATGTTTTATGGGTTAGAACAGTTTGTGTTCATAACGGACTAAATAAACCGTTAACCTCTGAATTAACTGGTCAATCAAGTGAGCCGGACAAATTATTTGGATCGCAGCATTAACCGTCCGTTGCGCACTCACCAGAATGTCTTTTCAACTCCCATTTGTCTGGCTAAGTTTGGAAGACCAGGATAGCTGTGGAATTGAATGATCACACATTACTCAAATAGCTGTCACAAAATCAATGTGTGTATCGAAACACTAATTACAGTAGTGTCTGTAAGAAAACGAAAACCTTCAAACCAACTGACGAAGAAGCCGAAAAGAGTAGAGCTGAATTTTGAATTTTACTCATTCAGCGCTAACGCTGAATTCGCGTGATGACAATTTGAATGACAGTAAGTGTACATATCACCTACCGCTCTCTCTACATATGTTTATATATATATATATATATATTAAAATACTCATAGATTCATTCATACTCCATCGTTTGTCCTCACAAATTAAAGCGGAGTGTAGTGATGAATGAACTAGAGCACGTTTGCTGATTGCAAAGCGAATTTGGGTCATCTTTTGTTTTTCAGACGGCCTATTTTCTTTGTGGAAGAAATCATCAACTCTGCTAGGCTCTCTTTGGGACGGGGGAAGTTTATTTGTAGTGAGGCACTTTTCAAGAAAAAACTGATTACAAGAAAGAGGTTGCACATAGTTCAATTCATGCCACTATTTACATCAAGGTAAGGTCAATCTAGTCGATCGGCTTTGGTATTTTAAAAACTGACTGCGCAAAATGTATGAAAAACGTAGGGCTAATTTTTCCGTCTGCAGATGGACCGGGAACAACACGACACACCTTGAGATTTAACATGAAGCTGGCCAGGGAACCTCTGAATTGTTCATGTCAATAACGTTATGTAAGTTAAACCCGATAAGAATTGGCATGCAAAACGCCAGTTTTCATATGATTTTCCTAAACATTCCGAATATTCATGATGTTGAGAATCGTTCTTCTAAACATAACAGTCAGATCACTGCTTTAGATAAATCTTTTAATCTTTGGGATGAAAAAACCGAGTTGATTTGAGGAAGTTATCAGTCACCACAGTAACTTTGGGGACTACTGTCAGTAACGACACATGCACCGTTTGTAAGTAATTGGTCACATCTCGGTAATGTTTTCCGTACTGTTATGCAATAAACCGAGGACGATTGTTGTGTCGTTTATTGTTGGGGTTGTTTTAAAGAGCATTTCGGTACATTTCTTCTGTACGACAATTTATAGGGGAAAGAGGCAAAACCTTGAAAAGCACGGCGTTGGACTTGTCATGAAAAAAAATTAGGGCCTACTTTACTTTCTCAAACTAGTGAAGACTATATAAGGAATAGCACTGTATATTTTGATATTTGTTGACGAATCTAGTTGATATTTTTAGGCTTACTTCGATAATTATCACGTCCATCGTGTCTAACAACAGTCTAATTTTTGTCGTTGTAATACACGTGTGCAATTCCATTACCAATGCAGAAGAAATCACATTAAAACAAATTCCTACAGGGTATGTACTCTGGGCAACCTGTGACAGTGGGCTCGGAGGATGGTGTGAGAACTTGCAGTGCAGGTTTTCTAACATGCAGTTGTAGATAGCATAGAATTTACAACCGATTCAGCCGTGACCACTGCGTGTTTCTATGGGAACGGACCCCGAATATGAGGTAGTTAGATCTACAGGGTAGCTCGCTATTTTGCAAGCTTGTTTCAGAGAGTCAACTACACATGTTTTCAACTATGCACATCACAACACACGCTGTTTCTGTTCGTTTCATTGTTTACTATTGGAAGAACTGCACCGTGGCAACTTATGTTCACTATCTATTCATACCTATGGACCGTTCAACACCGATTCCTCCTGCCAACGTAGATATAGGACCAGAATGGGCAAAATACTTCACTCCTCTATTATACTCATGAATCTCAGAAAGTGCAATGGAGCATTTGCAATCGACATCTGGGATGAGACAACGCAAAATCCTTTGACATACACTAACGTCAGCGGTGAGTTGCAATCCTCATTTATTTCGAAAAGTTAACGTCTTGAAGACAGGTCAGAAAAGATGAGGTATTGGTGAGATTACTAACAAACTCCGTTTCCAGTACTTTCGCGATGATAATTTGCACGATAGTACTGAGGCATCCCAGTCAATGTCGTTTTGATATTTGACAACGATGGCTTACGAGTACGCGTCCATTGAACCCGTTCACAGGATGATCGTATCACTAGGGCATTCAACGATGTATCGACTCATGTACTTCAACAACCATCGACAACGCAGTCACATGAACTGAAGTATGGTATTCTGTAATCAAATCAAAAGTATTAAAAACCAACTGATTCTTAACAATATGTGAAAAATACACATGGCTGAAATATCTGACACCGTCAGGGTCCTCCCGTAAACAGAATATCCTCATATCGTTTCATATAAACAGTTGAGGAGGTGATAGAGGTGTGGGATTTGGCGCTTCGGAAAGGTCGATCGCTCACAAACAGCTCAAACTAGGCCACACGAAAACACAACTTCACTCGTGTATCACTCAAACGACTGTAGCCACACTCGTACTCACAGTGAGGTTGCCCACCAATGTCGGTCCTCTCTTCGTAACACAATTTTGCAATCGCCTCCCACTTTCTCACAGCGAAAGCCATTAATAGATTGACAGATTAGATTATTGGCGGGATTGCGATGATCACGCTAACCTTAATGTGAACAACTATGTCAATCTCCACATGTTTGCGACACTACAAGAAAGAACAGTTTCCTGCAATTAGAGGATGGCAAACTAAGTGGAAACCCGAAACTCGTTTGACCGTGGTGTATCGATGAGTCAGAACGGTGTTACCAGTGTAGGGTCGTTGTTAGACTGTATCAAGTTGGGCGAGCAACCTAATTTTGGTTGTGGGACTTTGGAGACAAACGATCATTGTTTTGCTTGAAATGGACTAGTCAGGGAAGCATTTGTGATTGTTAGATGTTTGTGAACTGCGATGGCTGGGTACTTCATGTGGTATTGATCTTCCGGGGATGCTAGGGATAATGGTCAGATATTTTGTTTCAGCATGTATGAAAACTTCCGTCTAGTTGTGAACTAAAAATTTGCGAGGCAAAGTTGCGCCTGTTAAACATAATTACAGTTTTTGACATCTTGTTGAAGCGTGCAACAACGAGGCATTTTTATGAACATGATGACCTTCTCAATCCAGTTTCATCGAGTGCCGTCATAAACGTTCACTTCAGTTTCATGAGGGATGTGCAAAGTTTGATGTCCTGGGGAGTAGGCTATTTTGTAATTGTGACTTAAGTGTTCTCTAAGATGTCTGTACATCATTGAGACCTGGTACGGCTAGTTCCTCTGAATAGGATATTTTTCCAATTTCCGTCACTTTTCAGAGTACGATTCTGGACTATTTCACAACGTGTCAAGTTGTCGGTGGATTACAGAAGTTAGTGTGATTAGGGAAGCTCTATGGTGGAAGGTTGCGCGAAGTTTTCCAAGGTAGTTTTACTTGATTTACCGGTGCTAAAAAAATTATAAACAAACTAAACTTTTCTATCGCTATGGTTTCAAACCTAATTTGGCTTGCGGACACTAGCAGTATTGTGTCGTCAAGGTGCAAGGCAACGTAACTTCAAAGGTCAGCGTATACAACTGTGTACTTGCTAGAATAGAACGAAGTTTTTGTTTGTGGCTCACTGGTTCGGTTAGTTTAAACAGCCTTGCAGAGCTGCCAAACGTTTGGGGCATTTTCGGTTTATCAGAGTTTTTTTTCGGTCGGACAATTCAAGAACGAAAAGAAATAATGACAGAGGTTTACGGTGTAGCTCTGCGGATCGACACTTTTTTTTCTGAACCAGTCAAAATTCCACACATTCTGTCAGATAAGCCTGGGTGTGCAATCATGGTGACGTTTGAATAACAGAACGGAGGAAGCAGTATTGTCAATGCTTTAGAAAAACTAGGGTAGATAACACCAGTGGTTAATCGTACTTCGGTAGCTGCTGTTCAGAATTAACAAGCGATCGGAAGATTTGTGTCGCATGGGTGTCGTCTAAGTCAGTCGTAGTAAGTTTGTTCGTCGTACGGTAAGCTCTTCTATACCTTACATACCACTTACTGCAACGCCTTCACATGATAGTTGGCTGTTTGTTCTGTTCATCTGTATTTGAAGGTAGCGTAATCGGGAAAAGTTTTCCGGTGTTTGATGCGGAGCAAGTTGACAAGGAGAGGCTAGTAGTTCTGCAAATTTGGTAGCACAGCTTTTAGAGATGATAAAGGATAACAAAACTGTACCGGCTGAGTTGCTTGTGACTTTTGAAGTTAGTATTGTGGAGTTGTTCAGTTACATTTCTTCCTAATTCTCAGAAACCTCTCGTTTGGTGCCAGTTAAAATTTTGAACTTATCGTCCGAAATTTTGGCCTACCTTACACGCACAGACTTCAGCAGAGACTTGGAGCTGTGAAATGCCAATCTATTACCCAGTGTATGTTGTGACGTTGATGCAGATAAACTTAGACTTGTGCTTCGTATTTTGAGTTGGAACGAATGGATAATATGATCAATCCTTTACTAAATAATCGTGGTATGTTTGTACAACGTGGCTTGATCGATCAACAAGTGTTTAGTCTGTTCAGGTTGATACTTGTCCCTGTCAAACGTTACAATACATTCGAATGATTGATTCTACTTCTAAGCTAGTCGAATATTCATAATCCCTGACTATCTCGTTTGAAAATCGTTTCTGAGTATATCAGAGAGTTTCTTAATCCATGACTCAACGGTGCCGATCTAGGCTGTAGGTGGTAATGAAGTTAAAGCATTTAGTTTCGCGGAACTGTCAGTTTAATTGGGGATATCGCCCTACGACAAGCCGTTAGAATCACAGTTTGGGAACCGTGTTGTTTAGTGCAAAACAAACAGGAAATTACGATGTGAACAAACAGACTTGTGACTGTTCGGTTCCTGATCAGTAAGAGTACAAGCGAGCTGAAATACATTTTCACCTACTGAAAAATTCCGGCTGGCATTACTACCTTGAAAATTTCTGCAGCGGAGAAAGAATTTGTAACGTTAACTGGGCGTTTTTTCCAAGTGTAGTGGTGGTTGGGTAAAGACTCTCACCACAAAAGTTTCATTGTAATCTAAAGAGGTTATTATGCACGGAGCTTAAAGCAATATTGTGCCACTTTCGGTATAGGAATTCTGCCCTGTGCAGCTCACAGTAATCAAAAAACGTTACAAACGTCGTTAGCTACTAATCAGGTCACTTGCACATCAGTTCTGTAGGTGCAAGTTCAACTAAGGGGTTAAATTTGATGTTTCACCAGTGCGTATTTTCGGTTAGAAAACAACTGCGCCGTCGTAAATTTCTGCGATCACCTGCTTCACGAATTTGCTGCAGGCAAATAACAATTGAATAATTTCACTCGATAGCAGTCGTATCTTTGAACTGGTGTGTAGAATCAGTTGATCAACCTGTGGGTCGTTTTCGTACTAAAAAAAGAATGTGGTCCAATAATAACATACGCGAAACTGTCGGTTTTCTCCGTAATTTAAAAAAAAACAGTAAGAGAACGAACTCTGGCAAACGATAGCATTTCTTAGTGATTATCAATATCAAATGACAGTAACCAGGCGTATATATGTATATCTATATAGTGGGATGTGAGATGTGATAAAAAACCAGTGGGCTTTAGAACAACGCAAAACCACTATGTTCATGGGATCTAAGGTTTAAATACAACCGTTCTTATACAAAATACTGTATTAAGATTTATAAGGTGATAAAAAGTGTGTCCGTCATTTTACTACACTGTTCAAATAACACATGTCCCTGGTGTGATATATTCAATATTGAAAATGTTAACAACGTAGTGAGATTAAACCAATCGCACCATCCGCAAGCACTGAGCTGAAGTCGACTCGAAAACAACACATAGTAGATAACAAAAACTCAACCAAAACCTGGATAATTGTTCTCTGGTTCTAGAGAAACCCCACTCAATGCACTGCAGAAGTGCTTGAGGTGCTGTAAAATACCCTTTCAACGACATTTCAATGATTAACTGTTCAATATGCAGAGACATTATTAAAATTGACGTGTTTAACAGTTTCTCATCTAATGCCTGGTGGTGAAGTCTGGAAGTGACTCGAACGATTACTTCTTATTGCGAACTAATTTTTATTTTCAGCGAACAGCACCGTTTCCGATAAATTCCCACCTTGAGCTGGATGCGGTTAGATAGCACATCAAGTACGGCGAAATGACTGGGTAAAACATTCTCAATCCAAGATGTTTTACAAAACATTTGAGATCAATCTGAGTTCTAAAGTGCATGCTAGATTAAGTGGGACTGATTTTATTTAACTAAGTGTTTACCGTTGAAAACTCATTGCGAACTAATGAAAAGCAGATCAATAGCCTCATAGAGAGATTTCGTGAAGTTTATTTACGTGGTCATTTCAGCGAGTGTATCGGCATAAACTGATCACTGCATATTTAAAGAAACTGTTTTTCCGATGGAGAGTTTTGTGAAGCTCGCTAACAAAATGAACCTTTTACGTGATGAAGCCTTAAGTATGGGATGCAGCGTCGTGAAGTATGATCATATCGTGAATGTTTTGGTAACTTTTGCAGATTCAAATCGCTTTTTTTCAGTTCACAAGGCAGAGCAGAAAAGAGAGTATAACAGTCTGACACCCTGATTATTCTCCTGTGACAGCATGAGATGCAGGACTTAAAAGACGGGTCACCCGAAACATAGTCTGTCTACTGACATGAACTTATTCCGATCTGATTCTTCTATTGATGTTTGGTCCTTCACGTGTGTTGGGGAGTATATTTTTAATGTCAGTGCTTGAGAACTTTTTTGACAGTGATGTGCGTTATAAGCAAATGGAGCACAGCAATGTGTGTGTGTGTGTGCAATCCTGTACCCACTACCCCCGATAGTATGTGGCAATATCTGAAGAAACAGATTATGGCAGCAGCCACCGGGACGATCGGTGTGGAGCGCAAGAAACGTCCGGATTGGTTCGATGACAACAAAGTGGCCATCTCCAACTTGGTACGAGAGAAGAATGCCGCGTTCGCCACATCCACAATGGACCCGGCCAATGGGGCGAAGAAGACTGCGTTCCGGACTATCCGCCGTCAACTGGCTGAGCGTGTTCGCGGAATTAAGAACAACTGGTGGAGGAAACAGGGCGAGCGCATTCAGGGCTTCGCAGATCGTCGGCAACACAAGGAGTTTTACGATTCGCTTAAGGCGATTTTCGGTCCGTCTATTCAGTCTACTAAAGCACTGGTAGACGTGGACACCGGCTATTCTTGCAGCCAGCCGGAGGACATCATGGGAGTATGGCGCAAACACTTCGGCAGCCTGTTAAACCGCCCTACTACAATTGATTGGGCGGCTGTTAACTGTCTGCTGCAACAGGACGTCAAATCTTCGTTTGCTCTCGCCCCAGATTTGATGGAGTTGCAGAGGGCGATTTGTCAACTGCGCAACGGGAAGGCTGCAGGCGAGGATGGGCTGTCAGGT
Organism: Paragonimus westermani; assembly: GCA_008508345.1. Classification (NCBI taxonomy): domain Eukaryota; kingdom Metazoa; phylum Platyhelminthes; class Trematoda; order Plagiorchiida; family Troglotrematidae; genus Paragonimus; species Paragonimus westermani. The sequence goes on from QNGE01002948.1 coordinate 63,288, forward strand.
GAGATCCTGAAGAATGGCGGTCCGGCGTTGGAGCGCGCTCTGCTCCAGCTGGTTCACTCCATTTGGGAGCACGAGGTGATGCCGCAAGACTTCAAGGACGCCATTATCGTACTCTTGTTTAAAGGGAAGGGTAGCAAGCAATGCACTGACAGCTATCGAGGTATCAGCCTTTTGAGCTGTTCAGGCAAGGTGCTTGCCAGAATCCTCTTGAACCGACTGAATGCAAACGTTCTGAAAATGAATGTTCCCGAGGAGCAGTGTGGATTCCGGGCTAGCCGGAGTACTACCGACCTGATGTTTGCTGCTCGACAGCTTCAGGAATAGTGCCGGGAACGGAATCAGCCCCTGTATGCCTTGTTCGTGGACTTCACCAAGGCGTTCGATTCCGTGAACCGCGAGGTGCTGTGGACGGTGCTTGGTAAGTTTGGATGTCCAGGTAAGTTCGTCAATATGGTTAGGTTGTTGCATGCGGACATGAAGGCGAAGGTGCAATCGTGTGGATCGACCTCTGATGACTTCGACATCGTCACTGGCGTGAAGCAGGGTTGTGTTCTAGCCCCAGCCCTCTTTAGCTTATATTTGACTGCGATGGTAACAGTTGCTTTTCAGAACTCTGGAGAGGATGGTGTCGAGGTGGAGTACCGGACGGACGGGCGTCTGTTGAATATCCGACGATTTGGCGCCTCAACCCGGCTGCAGACCTCAAGGATGCGGATGCTTCTGTTCGCCGATGACAGCGCCTTGCTAGCGCACAGCGAAGAAGAGCTGCAACGTCTAGCTACAGCATTCGCTTCGGCAGCATCGAAGTTCGGGTTGGACATCAACACAGGTAAGACGTATTCGTTTTTTCAGCCTTCTCCTGGTGGAGGTGCTGCTTGTGTACCTCCACCCGAAATTCGCATCGCTGGAGACACTGTGAATGGCTGCGGGGATTTTTGCTACTTGGGTAGCAACTTGTCGACAGATCTGTCCGTGGACCGCGAGTTGAGAGCGCGTGTGGCAAAGGCTAGCGCTGCTTTCGGACGTCTTGAAAGGCGTGTCTGGAAGAATCACAGCCTGAAGATGGCCACGAAGTTGTGTGTCTACCGCTCAATGGTGCTGTCTATCCTGCTGTACGGCAGTGAGACGTGGACACTGTATCAGCGGAACGTGAGCTATTTGAGCCGTTTCCATGTTCAGTGTCTGAGGCGCATCTTGGGTATTCGGTGGTCGGACATGATTCCGAACACTGAGGTAATGCGGCGAGCGGACATGGACGGGATGGAAGCCATGTTGATGCTGAACCAGCTCCGTTGGCTCGGTCACGTCCGTCGGATGGGCGATGACCGTATCCCGAAGCAGTTACTGTACGGACAAGTGAAGTCAGGTAAGCGAAATCCCGGTGGCCAGAAGCGGAGGTACCAGGATGTTGTGCAGGTAAGTCTTTCACGTTGTAACATTGATTTTAGATGTTGGGAAGATTTGGCGTTGAACCGGACGGCCTGGAGGAATACGGTTCGGGCGGGCGTCCGAGCGTTCAACGAGCAACTGTTGCGTGGTCGCGAGCGGAAGCGTGCGGTACGCAAAGGAACCATCGGTGCCATAGGTCGCGGTGACGTGACTATATGGCGTTGTGATGTGTGCGGCCGCGAATGCGCTGGCCGTTTGGGGCTGGTAGGTCACCAACGTACTCATAGTACCCCGTCGGCGAAGAGGCGGCGAGTACGCTAGGCTCAGGTAGGTCAAATCGGTATACCTATTCTACTTCTGTTAATGACTGCATCGGCCAACATCGTGGTCATTGACAATTAATCCGCTCTTCTTTTCAGAAACCTGAGTGTCTGTGGTCTTCTACCCATTCTCTTCTCCGGCTTTGCTGGTGCATTGTATGATGGATTGTCTGCCTGGCTTTTCATAGTCCAATGAGAACTTTGCTTTTCATCCTTATCTTCTCTGGGATGCACTAACCTGCACCCCTATACTGCAACGCTTCTTGTATTACACTTCAAAAATCTTTCTTCTCAGTGTAGATCTCGTCATTGCAGCCTCTCTGTTTAGTTTCCGAGAGATAAGAGTTTCCTTTCCTTATTAGCCAATCAAGTGGCTAACCAGCATTGGCCGGCTGGACACAAAGGCCCCACTGGCACACCTCCCGGTCTTATTCCTTCGGGTTTACACTGGATATGTGGTGTGTTGGTGGAACTGCAATTAGTGCGGCGCAAGCCAATTGCAGTGATGGCTAAACGCAGACGTCCTTTGGCTTCGGACACTGTGACAGGCTAATCCGAATCGGATGCCGCCAACCGTGTGCAATCGAACGTACTGCACTAGTTGAAAAAATTGGTACAGTCAAGGATCAGTGAGCAACTAGTGATATTTTCAGCACCCTCTTCTCAAAATTGTCACAAGAATGTCTGGTATGTTTAAAACTGAACAAAATAAAAATGTGTAGCATAACATACGCTGCTCGTGCATACAGCATAAAAACCCGTGTATGAGCTACATGCCTTGAGTGTCAGTCTCAGTCTACCGTGAGCATCGTTATACCAGGGCAGACACAAGGGAAATTGCATTTTTAACATTCAGAAATAACCATATGATTTCATTAGGAGCGGTTTATGTGGGACCAGCTCAACGTATTTCGGACATTGGTGGGATGTTTGGGGAAGACAAACCGAAAGCAATTCCTGTTTCACGTTTCATCAGCAGCCACAGGCTTTCTGATGGCCAGTTTGAAGTCATCTTCTACAAGTTCCGCGTACTGATAAACTACCCGATTGGTCCTTCTGTGAATAATGTCTTCAACTGCAAGTCCTCCCGAGTTGAGGCTGGTCATTGTTACATATTGTGGAAGTAACTGGAAGTTAAAACCTGACTCACGATCTCACGAATCGAGTGAAGTGACCCCAGTGTATGACCGAAACATTAAACCCAGTTCACCTGCAGCTGTGGTGAGGTTTGTGTTAGCAGGAGTGATTGATTTCTGCGCCTCAGATGAAGGATCATGCTCCTAAGTATACGGACGAATCAGTTTGTGGCCTGACTCCAGGTAACCCCGGTAAACGACACAAGACGGCTTCGTCGATTACCAGACACCTGCTGGATACTGTGTGGTGATGTGTTCTTACAAAAATGTCATTCTTGAGTCACTTGAATCAAGACTGCTTGTTATATGCAACGTAACAGTCTTATGGGTGCAATGTTTTTGACTTTGAACCTTCGTTTTCCAAAGTTTTGACCACTGACAGACTAGTGTGTGGATTGACTAGATTTGTGTGCATCATCTGATTAACTATTTTTGACATTTACCGCTGTTACGCGTAACGGTTGACAATATATGATACGAATTGATACCACCATCAAGTAAAACCGGTTTTCCGATTTCGCTTTACAAATTCGCACTTGAGAAGGGATGCTTTGTACTTAATTCCCGCTTTCATCAAATGAGAATCCTAGTTGAAAGTACATTTAACGGTAGATTCGACCTCTGATCAATGACAAACTGAAGCACATCAAATTTTCATTAGAACATGTAAGGTACACATTTCTGGCTTGACCCCCCTGCATATATAATCGTCTAAGGAGAGACGAAGACCTTTTGATATCGTAGCATATAGTTGTAATGTTGTTGTGTGAATCAAAAGCACCTACTGCAATTTATAAACAGGCACACAGCAAGGTGGACCATATGTTCGAACTTCTTGTTGTTATAGTGGTAAAAACAATGACGTTGCCACAGTATCGGAGCAGGGATTTGGATCGAATGTATCTTCTAGATAAATTCGTTAAAACTCCACAGCTGTGAACTGAATGTTATATGCTACTTAAAGTACCAATTATTCAAAATGACGGTCAATGTCAGGTTGAACGGTCACAGAAATTAAAGATTCAATCAGCAGCAGTAGGCAGGGGCGCTTAACAGGTGCGGTGCGGGTGGGCAAACGTCATACAGTGAACATGGAATTCGGCTAAGCTGCGTGATAGAGTCTGGAGTTAAAGATTGGTAGAAATTATGCTTTTTGTTTATGCTTGATTGTGATTCTAATGATTGCAATCTAATTTGGGGGATGAGGAGAGTCTGCATGAATTTCTGTTTTGCACATGGATCCAGTTGCAGCTTATAAGAAACGATACTGTCAGGTAAACACAGCAAACTTGGACACTTAATAAATGAGAACCTACCAGGAAGACGAATGAAAAATTCAACTGCTCGATTGGCCACTGTGTTCACGACAAATGACAGAGTAGAACTGTTGGTATCTCTGATTATGTCACTACTGTGTCAAACTGACGATGCAATTTGATCCTCATGGACGGTTGTTCTATTGCATTGTTAGTGTAATCCGTGCCATAACAACTATTGAGGTAGTGAAAATATGTGAATGTGGCAGAACAAAACAACGCATCTTTAAAGCGTGAGATTACCATGTGTCAGCTTAAGAGGTGTTGTGTAGTTGAGCAACAGCAAATGTTTTTCTGATGATCTGTTCAGTTCTTGGTTGAAGTCTTCCTTGAACAGCACATCTACAAACAGATTCAGTTTGTGTCTTCTAACTGAAAGGCCTCATTAACTTGGTATTTCTCAAAAAAGGCTTCACAAATCTTTCGGGATATCCATTGATCCTCAGGATTCTGTTGGTGGATAACATCCCAGGTTCTAAATGATCTTATGTGTTCATCTTTATTGCTCGTTATTTTAATGTATACATCAAAGTCAGTTTGTCTTGTATTGACAGAAAACTGTTAACTTGGATATATTGACCAACCCATGATTTCTTTCAAAACATCTTGTTTTGCAAAGTGCCTCACCGAAAAGTCTAGAAGTGCGAGCTTGTTTTAACCTCCCGTTGCACAAATAAAATTGGTCGAATCGTGGGCACTGTTAATTATGGAGCTGAATAATGCACTGGAAAATCTCGTGTGTATGTTGTGAATATGGTGCCCACGTATCAAGCATTCTATGGTTCATTGTATTCGCAAGTTCGAATACGAAAGTGTCTGCTAGAAATGCCCAGGGATGAAACCTCATGGTTGCACCATTTCTCTATCTGAAATATCAGTTGATACTATCTGAATATTATTCAACATTCTCGTCTTGCCACAGTTATTTTAGTTAGCCCGTCTTGGAAAAACGCGGTATATTCGACCTTCGCTTTTGCTATAGTGCGTCAGTGGTGTACAGTCTTTTCATGATCGGAATTAGGACTCTGGACAAGCTTTCATGAGGCAACCATATTGATCAGTGTATCACTGATGAAAAAGTCGACACGCCTGAATAACCACTTGCAAATGCTCAGCTCTATTCGTTTGTGAGCAATATTCAAACTGTCAGGTCAGCTGGAAAGGAGACATACCAAATATTCTGTTGACTCCAACTTACGACCCTACGCCTGGGACTTCAGTCCAGCTTAAATCCACAGAAACCATCGAACCTGTTGAACGCTATTTATGACTCGTACGTCCATTGCAACAATTAATATGCTTATTGGAAAGAGATGTTGACGTTTGTTTTTCATTCACTAGATCACAGATATACTCGATTGTCCTTATAAATCGAACAAACAGACGACGAAACTTCCAGTGGCATCAGCTTTGTAAATATTTGCTCTTAAACTGGTAATCAACTTAACAGACACAAGAGTGTCAAGCAAACTCTATGTATCTCCTTTGTTCGAGAGGTGTAAACAGTTTGGCTAACCATCGTGATACTATATGATATGAGGAGATGGACATGTTAGAACTTTAGCTCACCGGTGTAAGCATCACTGATATTTCTTCATACACGCATTTTAGTTGGTCACACTTATTCGAAAAAAGCGTCAGAAAGTGGCACTACTGTCTTTTGTACACTTAAGACCACTAGTCACTCAAGTCACAATCTACCCAGATTCATCCCTTTCATTTAGTGCTATACGGAAATCGAAAATGTCGTAGGAAATATTCTTAATCATTCTGAGATAAGTAGTGAATTCCAAGGATAGAATCTCTCTTCCTCTGTCAGTTTTGACCAAGGGTGGCAACCGTTCCGTTAGTCCTCATTAACATTTATGCAGGTTGCTAATCACGCTGCATACATCATTTTTTTGTGAATGCTCATTTTGTAAGTCAAAATTATCTATCCCGTCCAACAGTTATTCTTTGGTATGTGATTTACATCACATTGTTCTTTCTAATGTTTTCAAGAGCCTATATAAAACAATGGTTATTGTGTTCTGTTTTCAGTCAAGGCTTCTTAAATTCGAATAACCTGGAGAGCATAACACGTTCTCAGTCCACGTAACCAAACTACGGTATGATAGCAAAGCATTAGTTGACATAATGTTGACGGAGAACTTGATTCCTCTTTCTATAAGGGCGATAGTTTTCATTTCCATATGTCACCGTTCGTTGCTTTCCAATGATTGCGTGAGCACCACAACAAGCTTTAAGCCAGTGTTGGCCGATGGTTAGTTTTCTTTTCAAGTATTTGCTTCAGTGTGTTGGAGAAAGGCAATAACAGTCGTGAATGTTTGTCAATTTTGACGGTTCTGACAAGGTAACTTCGTCTTATGCAGTGTATTGTATTGACCTGACTTCTTTTAACCAAAGTGATTTCCATACTACTAAGAAACACCCTGAACATAGGAATTTAGTTGCACTCTTTGGCATGTCTTGTTACTAGGTGTAAGGTTGACTAACTTAGTTAAATATGTATAGCATACGTTGATTGAAACTTTAAAATGGGAAATATGCATCAGTACCAGTTGGCTTAGTATCGCAAACTACTTCAGGTGGATTAATTCTTGGAACATTGTCACAAACAGGAAGACAAGGGAATAACTCTTTAATGAGTAGATTTTCAGTGGTAAACATTGTCTCATTTCATCCGTACTGATGTCTCGTTTAAAACATGTGTATCCATTTTGCCCATAAATATGACTAACCAATAACCCATACAACATTTCTGCATCTATACACACACGACCAGGTTTGAGGGAATTTGTATGTATACTGCCCAAATATTTCGGACCATCCTGTGGTTGTTTGGTACTCTCCGGCTGAAAAGTTTGAGTCAATTTATTCGAATAACATATACAGAAGCAACGTGGAAAATAAACGGAATTTCGGCATAGGCAATAAGTGATCCAATAGAACTCCACCTGTATGTCCGTAACTCCCATAGCGCGTGACGCGTGAATATATAACTATCACCCTAGTGAACATGCAGTCCACTATTTGGCTGTAGGACAAAAGCGGCTGATAAACTGGAAACCTTATTTCCTCCGGCTGATGATACGGTTGACCAGAATAAAAATGTGAGTCGGTCAGTTACAACGGAAGTATAAAGCTTGTTGTTCTTGTGTAATTATGAACCTTTCGCTACTATTGATTTTTAATTTAAATTGGTCACTTCAATTATTTACAAGGTAATCGACTCACTTTTGTGTTTAAGAAAAAATCGATGCTGGAATAATGGCCACTAAAATTCTCTAGAATAACACGAACTGTTATGCATTCTCTATTTGTTATGCTGCATAATAAATCTGATCTTGAGATTATAACCACCTTTATATTTCGTTGTCAAACTGAGTAATTCGCCTGAAACCAGTGTTTAAACATACAGTTTGTGGTCAGCCTACAATTAACGGTGTATCAAGACTTTTAATTCAAAATTAATCAATCAATGAGGAACCACCTTCAGTTTGTATCTCGTGCGGAGTCACTCCTAATGGGCATTCCAACCGTCACCGTAAATTCATTAATGTACAAGAACAACCGTCATATTCGTCTGGGAGAAACCGAAAAGATCCTCGTTGAGTTGAAATAATTGAAACTTTCTAACGTCCCTTAATTATTTAGACGTTTCACAATTGGTTTAATGAACACAGTAGCTTTATCCTGGCTGAGAACTCCTGATTATGCGTCCACCGATTGGACTGAACTGTACAATTCCGGTTACTCTTCTTTCAGGACGATCTGGCAAAGCGAACATCAGTCACACAAGGTTATGTGTGTTGAGCGTTGTAGTATTAGTGACGTTCTGGTTAATATTGTGGTATCGCAAGCACGCGGTACGAGGTATCAATGACGGTCCGGACGAAGGTATGAACTACTGATGAGTTCTAAGAAAGGTGAAACCCGATTCTATTGGTTTGCTCTGAACCGGGCTTGTCTGAATGCAAAGGTTGTAATTAGGTGTGCGCGGTGCCCAGCGAATTGATGTGTTGCTTCGTTCTTTAATTTGAATTTGGCCAGAATCTATTCTCTTGGAATACAGTAAAATTGGAAACTCATTTGACATGACTCATTTAACAATTCGACTTTTATCATAATTACGAGAAATTGTTGAGCTATGCATTTTAAAGGCATACTGTTGTCGAAGTGAGAAGTGACTTATCAGTTCCATATCATGGAGTTATTAATGTATCAAAATTAGTAACTACTCAGTATTGTGTAAACAGAGGCTGGTATTGTCGCAAAGTCACTTCAGTCAACAGATATCGGCATAGTATTGTGTAAACGTGTGAAATGGTTTGTAAACTTCAGATTCTGGCACAGTTAAGTGTTAACTTCAAATTTTCACCTAACGCTATCACAACCGCTTTCACGGGTTTGCTTTGATGAGTTAATTACAAAATTTTGCCGTTGATAAAATTCACGATTGATAGGATGCTGCTTCGAAGACTAAGTCACTCAACTAAACCAATTCTCAACCAGAAACACTTGTTGGTACACAACTCGTTTGCATCACTTAACTTTACCGGGGAAACCCGAAGAAAAAACTCTATTAAATTAGGAGAGAAGAACAGTGTGTGGCGGTTTGCTTGAGCCGGACCCAGCTTCCACGTTCAGAGAACTCGGAGGAGATCACTAAAACACAAATCCATGTATACGGAACCTTCGAATGTCAATCTGACAAGGAAAGGTATGATCCATACCAAATGTGAAATCTAGTCAAAACCACATTAAACAGAGGGTTTGCTGTTTGACCATTGACAAGCCAATGCCTGCCAAATTATCACTTGGGAATGAATTCAACTTGCCCGTGCACATACTTATTGCAAACATGAGAAGGGCGTGGGAGTAGCGTAGGATTTCTTCTAGAATCTGAACATCCAAAATCACTATCTCAAGTAGCGCAGCTGTGCAGTGAACCGTAGAATAAGATGGATCAAATGTTGGGTGCTTCTTAAGGCCACAAATGTTAAGTGGATGAAGATCTGGTGAAAAGTAAAGGGTTTCGGTAAACAGATTGGGAATAACACAACGTTACGGGCAAGTTGTAATACTCTACGTTTCAACCACCTCGGGTGGCCTTCCTCAGGAGTGTTGTAATCGATTACAACACTCCTGAGGAAGGCCACCCGAGGTGGTTGAAACGTAGAGTATTACAACTTGCTCGTAACGTTGTGTTATTCTCAATCTGTTTATTAATAACATGTTAAACACGACGCCCAAACTATTCAACTTTATTCGCACTACATTTGGTATGGATATCTCACAAAGGGTTTTGGTGTTAAATAAATTGAATGTCACCCATAGTTGATCGCAAATGTCTCATCCCCCTAGACATCCAGTCAACCCAATTGAGAAAGGAAACAATGAACCATAGTTTTGCTCTTTTGACAGTCGCGTATGTCTACGACATGGCCGGTAAAAGAACTTTGGCCATGCCGTCATAAGGCAACCTTGTTAACCATTACGCTACTGATCTCACATCAGGCACGACTGAAGCATCAGCTGTGAACGTTCAGCCACACTCGATTTTGAGTAATAACCAGATTGTTCAATCGTCTTGAGAGGAGACACAGTAGTTGTCTTTTTAACTCCCGCACTTTCAAGGGTATCCACTACTGACGAGCATTAACAGAAGCTAGATTCTAATGAAATACTTTTTTTCTACAGGGGCTGACTGAAATGTCTGTGGGAATGCGACAGCCACGATCAGTTTTGAGTGATATTGCACTTATATAATTGATGACCTCCAGAATATGTTTCCATTTTTAATGTTCTCTCTAACTTTGTTATAAGCCCAGGCAAAACAAGTGTTATTGTGTTTTTCTGCTGGCCAAGGTTTTCTGGGTTCGAATAGTCAACAGCTGCCTTGCATCTAAATTTGGATGGGCTGGATACGTCCCAACTCGCTCGCTGTCGTTCTGCAGTGAATCCGGGTTAGTACGGCTCCGATTGTACTTAACTCCATTTTTTTCATTATGGGCACTAGGATGGTTACAATGTTCTGTCCCTCGTCATAAAATAATGCTACTATCGTGACAGCAAACCCCATGTCAGGGTCCCCTGATAATTCGCTTCCCTGTATGTCTGTATGCTTTCATTATTCACAAACCAGTCTCCATGTGACCCCATTGTGGTTCACGATAGTGTGGATGGTCGGACAGTTTCAACAAAGGAGCATTGTTCCATTTACTACGTTGAACTCAAACTGATCGTTTTTCATGTGACTAAGCCGGTCTATTCAAAGAGAAACACACCTACTTATGAATCACTTGTTCCCACCAGTGTTTCTTTTTTAGGACAAGTTGTTATCCGACTTTGAGTAGAAACAATAATCAACATGGGTGTTTTGAATACCACCATAACTTTTGAAATTCATAAGCATTGTGATAGTTAACTCAAACTTAATGGGGTTTCAGGGTTGAACAATAGAATTAACTTGACTTTTTATTTCAGAAACTGAAATTTATTTTACCACAACTCAAAAAAGTTAGTAATGGTTCCCAACAACTGAATTGCTGTTTATTAACTGGTGTTTCATGTTACACTCAAGCAGTTGTTTGACAAATGGTAAAGGCTTCTGGAAAACTGTAAATTATTCGACAGTATGAGGATATTTATTAAAGTGTAAGAATTTCACTTGTTTTGCAGAATTACACACCAGTAACAGTTTGTGGTTATTTTCTTATCCAGGTAGGCTTTCTGATGAGCTACTTTCGTAAAGACGCAGTGTACTTAAAGCTGTCATATTAAAAGTTACTGGTAGTGTTTATTCTTGTACGGTCCAAAATTTACTCTCCAGTTTTCTTACATTTGAGACTAATATGTTAACCACAGCCCCAGTAAACTCACAAGCAGCACAACGACGTAACTGTATCCTAATGTTCAACCACAGTCTCGTGAATTGTATCGGCGTCTCTAGCAAGTTCGATAGAAGAGCAAACTGTTCCACCAGAATGGTGATTCATGTAATCATAACATCTTGGTTAGGTTGCAACAGCTGGTTTTATTGGACTAACCGGTTTAAGTAAAATTGCCGATTGAAATTTCGAGACTGTCGCAGGTAATTATGTTTGTATAAAAAAATGCCTTGATTCAACAGAGTCATCACCGTAATCAGTTCACTCAGTTAAGTCAGGTGTGTACGTTTAAACGGTGATAACGAATGTGCTGGCCAATTATGAGTGATTCCCGAATGACGCGTGCCCATCACAGTCGTCTACATAAACACCGATGGTTCACGTATCAAGTGGTTTTAGAGCGCTTGATAAAAGCTCTCCGAGAGGGTCAAAACGTTACGAAACCGATAACACTTTATGCTTTAACTCGTTGTGGGTTAACCAATGAATTACTTAAGAATGAGTATTAGCCCATTGCAAAATATGTTTTCTCATAACAACAGACAGTATTTATTACATCTTGCCACATCTTGTTTATTGAAATGTTTAAAGATTGAGCTCTTTCGAGTTGTTACGTCCCCTGCACTCGATAGTAAATTGTGAGAATATTTTGATGTAAAATTATTCCAGGGAGGCAATACTTTAGTAAGTTGGACATTCGACGTCATTTACTTGGAAGTTTCTGTTACGGATAGCTTTCTATTTTGAGTAGACAAGCTAGACAAAGCTCTAACTTTCCACAAAATGACAGATAACTTGATTCTGCCACTAGTCTTATGAAATTATTTCCGATGGAGTAGTCCTTTGAATAGATATGTATACCCGTACAACAAAGGTTGCCCGTCAGAACATTCGTTAAGCTATATCTAGTTGGCACGTCAAAACAACCTTGAAATTAGTTGGGTAAGGCGAGTTTGGAGTGAGAATGTCCATGGAGTGTTTACCGGTATTCGGAAGTGGACTCTCTCCATCCAAGCTAAATTGCACAATTAGATTTGCTGTTAACTATACTCATCAAAATATCTAGTTTTACATAGCTGTCTTTGACAGAAAGTCAAAACAGTTCGTGCAATTTGTTTGACTTGTTTAAACTAGTGAGTTTTGGAAGTAACAATTCTCACATCATGTCAATACTCACCTGTTTAATCACTGCGGGTAACATTCTTCATGGATCCGTTGTCAAGTGCACACAACCCAAGAACCTACTGGCACAAGTCTCTGGAAAACAGCCGAAAAGTAGAGTATTAAAAATTGTTCGAATAGAACTCAATGTACACTAACGCTTACCCAATTTAAAATATTATTCAAACTCACAGCTGTAGGGACGCTCAAAAATTGCATTTTTGTTCAACCTAGCTTCATTTGGAACATTCTTTTTCAATCACGAGTTTGATTAAAGAAGACCACAGGCTTGTAGGATCTATATGAGAAGGCGGACGAGGTACCCGAGAAAACCAAATGTCCAAGTTCACAATCACTGTCAGTATCATGGTAGTGACAACCCTACAACCAATCGTTTCTGAGCCCACAAAACAGTTTCGAATCTTCGGATGACAAGAGCCTCAGCATACCACAATGTTCACCTATGTGACGTTGAGTGGATAACGTTAAATGCTGTTGTAGGATTGCATTGGTCCTGCGTCTTTAGAATAGAATTTGTGATGGATGATGCAGTCACCTTCTGACACCGTGCGTCTGCGTAACCTGTTTGTTGACTCACTTTGGGATGTGCTCTATAACCTTGGTTCGCAACTGGCACTGGGTCCTGTCTATGTAAGATGTTACGCTTCTACATCGATATTCATAGATAATGTTGGACTTGGTTCACTCAGGAACCGGTCATTTCACACAGGGCGCTGAAATCCGCAACGTTTTGAACAGAATCACTGGGACAACTGCATTGTATTTTCTCGCGACTGAACTAACCAGCTGACGGTGACTAAGTTGACATACCTCATCGTCCTTAAAGGAAAGGCAAAGAAATACAGGTTTTCTGAGCACTGTATCGGGTCGAATTCCTACGTCAACTGTTTGTTCGGATTATGCGATGTATAAGCGATCGATAACATGCACTCGTAGAGATACAGTCAACTTTGTTTGAACATAAATCGTGCAATATCAGTCCACTGTCTTCATTCAAATTAACTTCCTTTGCTACCGATATAAATGTGTTGTACGTGATTTACATGGGGATAAATTGATCTGAATAACACAAAGTTAGTTGCTCTGAATCGACGCTGTGAAACTGTCAGTTTTCGCCCACGGTTTTTCCTAATATCACCTAGAAACAAAATGGTAAAAACTACACGGTCATTCTCATAGTAATTCCAACAAATTCCGCTTTTAAACTGGGAGAAAATTTCATTCGAAGAGAGTAATGGTGATATAACGCTTGTAATTTTCCAAAAATTGTCGTTAACTTGAGTAAATCGTGATAAGTTCTTACAAAGCATCGTACTTCACATTTTGGCTTCTTTTTTATGGTCATTGTGCAAACATTTAAATGTGGTGTTATTTAATAACTACGTAACCTTGAAGAAAGTGGTCGACAACGTCAACCTGCACGATGTACCCGGTAACATTGAGCCACATCCTTCTAAACGCTGAATGTTATTGACTTTATTCAACAAAATCAAACTGTTTCTCAGCAAAATTCCACAAATAGAACTGAATGCAATATGCGTTTGCAAAGATGTAGCGAGATGTTACATAATCCGTCTTGCCAACTCACTTTGGTGACTTCGCTTATCAAAGTCTTATCGCGAAGATGCTGACTGAGATAACACAAAAATGTGTTTTACTCAGCCAAACAAATATTGATGTTTGATTAGTACGGCAGTTGTTTTCAATTTGGACATCAGTCACATTCGATCACAACCTTCGCATTCAGATAGAAGTTCCAGCCAACCTCTTCGGAAAAGGAGTACTAGACTCGAATTTCGCTCCCATTAGAAATAGTCTGTAGTGCACATCTGTGTCGTGACAAGAACGAGAACTCCGGCTACAGTTTTGTGAGGCAACCGCGTTGACCACTGCGCCAGTGACCCCTGATTAAGCATGACCAAATTATCATGTGTGAACGCCCAACCACTTTCTCTTGCGAGTAGTGATCTGCAGCTATTCTCCAATATTCTTTGGAAAATTCTAATAATCACAGTAGTATTTGGTTGCGTTGCCTTGAAAGCTAATGGTTACAGTTCCATATAATTTGAAACAAATTTAAATTTCGATATCACCTTTCATTCGTATATAGTTCATAGTCATGCACTTATTACACTAATTAAAAGTCCTAGAACGTTGTTTCGCGATGAATTCCAAACGACAAGTAGTGTGTGCTAAAATCTGAAAATAGTACATCGTCCGGTCTTCGGCAGATAAAATCAACGTTATTGTTGGTGTCAGGACCGGTTACGGAATTCATTCCCCATGCTTTTTAATCTAAAGACAAATTCAAAACATATCAAGTTCTCTGAAAAATTCGACATGTAATTACGAGACGACGTCGAGAAATGCTAAAAAGTGGATGTTTTTATTGAATCTATAATGTCAGTGTGCAAGATGACATAACTTGGTAGCAATATTGTCCATAACTGATTACGTTACACCACGTTCTTTGGTAGATGTTTTCTGGACAGCGTTGCTCAGATCCTTCTCGACCGTCGTACTGCTGTTTGAGCTCCAACAACCTGTTTACTTATCTAATGAATTCAGGTTGATGTTTTGGCCGTCTGAAATAGTTTCACTGTCACGTATTTCAGCGAAGGAGTTACCGCCGCGTAAAACAAAATTCAGAATTTGTGTGGCCCACTAGAAATTAACTGTCATTCCTGGACCCCTCACTCATATACGACTAATGGTTACTACAGGTTTTTGCACTCTCTCTCTCTCTCAGTGACTCAAGCCTTCAGTATCTATTCGTGACCTAGTAAAATTGCAATCAAGTGAAGAACTCTATACGCCAAAGTGAGCTGTGTGTTCGATTGACAAGGTGAGCAGAATTGATTGGGATTCTAGCTATTGGTTACACAAGTACAACACATCCGTAAATGTAAAGCCAAGTAATTGGACTATGAAACTTTTAGAACGGACACGAAACAGAATTTTGTTGAGCTATTCTTGTGGATGACTAGGAAGAGCGACAGAAACAGAGAAAGAGAATCAAACTACCTCATGAAGTTAAGGGTTGAAACTTGTAATGAATCGTCTAAGGAATCTGGTTTATTGAAGCTGTAACTCTGCGCAGAATGATGAATTCTTAGCTCCATCTGAGTAGAAATAAAAGCATCTTATTCAAAGAAAATGTGTGTCAAATATCGAGCATCTTTTATGCCTGAAGACATAAACAACTATTTTCATGTGTTGCGTGACGTTTCGTTTAGTCTATTTCACCATCAGCCGAGATGGTCTGGAGCCGTGCGGCTAGATCCGAACACTACACACAAGATGGCTATGTTTGAGTTCAGCAGACGAAAAGTGACCTAGTTCAAGTAACTCCGACAGAACATGTACTTGAGAACTAGTGTGGAATGCATCAAGAGTAGAATGGTAATTGTTTTATCGGAGTACACGTGGTAGTAATCATAAGGAATAGTGAATGAGTACGTCTGAACTGTGTTCTTCTACCAACCACTTGTTCTCTGTGAGGAGAAGCTTCGATGAGTCGGAACTTGTGGAACGGCAACGCGGTGATCCGGAAATATAAGGCAACAAAATAAATCATGGGTTTACGTGGGATACATACTTCACTCTAAACACCACGCTTGTTCCGTCGTGACTTGTTCCAACCAAGATGGGTTTGTTTGTATAGGTTGCAGTATGGTTCATTAAAACTGGAAAAATAGTAACTTATTTTTACTATCCAAACTATTCTTTGACGCGATGCATGAAACGTTTCGATGTGACGTCGGTGGTGTTCTAATGACCAGGGACAGGTGCCAAACTATCACATTCGGGGAGAGAAGTAAGCGGATTACTGAGAGCAGTCACGATTTGCGACCACCCAAAGAGCAAATCGTCGAGTTTATAGTGACTACAGTTTATAGAAATTGATGTAGAGCCATTAATTTAAACTGGCAAGATAATTTCGGATTTTAAAACTCTTTCCCATCTACTGCTGGTTAGTGAATTGTTTACTTTTGTGAAACAAGACATTTTGGTCCATATCATACAGATGTAAATAGTCGGCAAAAACGACAAGTTTTTTTGCACAAGGTGTGCAAACTGAAATGTTTTCTGTTACTCTGAATTGAAAAAATGAATTACAAGCGTGCCTTTTTGTGCAGTAATTTACAACTCTTTGGAACAATATTTTCAGAATTAGGTTCAATACAATTTGCTTTAGGAGTTCATATAAAGTTTTCATTCAATTTTTTCACGTTTTGCATCTACATGTGAAACTCATGAAAATAAACCAGCTGTTGTAATACATGCACCGACAAAAAATTAAGTGCATGGACTAGAAACACTCATCTGGTGGTCAAGATAATGTTTTCGATTATCTGATCTGAAAATCTCTCCATTCTGCTTTCTCTCGTTTGAGAACAGCAATTTTGTCAAAAACCTTTTACGGTGAAGTTAGATGCCTTGAATCAAATCAATCTTTTATCATTAAATGAAGATCAAGCAACTGCTTTGGAGAATATTATCGCGCTTGATAGCGGCTTGATTTTATTTAAAGGCTTTTCAATCAGTTAGCTTTCTAAGAAAACACTAGACTCGAGATTGATTTTTATCAGAGCTCACCACCAATATATAGCTTTGTCACTCCAGGTACTTGAATCCTGTTGTCGCATTCAAAAGACAATCACGTTGACCGCTGCGTGCCTAATTTCGTTAACACTCCCGGAAATTCCAGCCACAGTAGGTCTGATAGTGTAAAAAGTTCACTAATTAGAAAAATGATTATCACTGAAAAATATTTCAAGTGTAATAATTGCAGAGAATAGTGATAACTTCAGCAACCGCACTGGATACCAGGAAATGCGGGAACGTTGATCTTCAGTAATATCTCTTTTACTTGCGTTGGGTCGCATTGCGGAACTCACATCCTGTCAATTTTGTAAAGCGCCTGTCTACAGCATCGTGAATGCTCGTTTCTTAGTATCTTAGGGCACCCAACAGTCCGATGATCACTAACTGGAATATACAGTACCCTCAGACGCCTAATCATTTTAGGAAGACAGCAGAGTGGTAAACACAACCAAAAGCTGGTGTCAAAGCACTGACATTTCACCCGTTTGTGGCGCACGCACCAAACTTCGCAGATGATTGCCGGAGGTAGATCTTGCAAGACACTTTTTCATCCACTCCATAATATTCCCTTACAGATACGTTGGGCAGCTCCAACACCTCTACGAAGCCTGCGAACTGTCGTTCCAAAAGCACTTGTTGGTGGTTTGAGATCCCGACGGAAGATTCGCAAGGAATTAGTACTAGGTTTGTTTGGACACTTGCGCGGTAACGTGCTCATCGCTGGATTCTTTGAACAAACCTCGTCTCTCTAGTTTCAGGAAAAACGGTCCGTACTTGCCTCTTTGGACAAGAATATCCAATAGTCACAGTTAGTTTCAAACCCGACTTCAGGGGGATGACTAGTTTATACGTAGGAAGTTGTGCCAACTCCTTGAAGATTACTGATAAGCAGTAAGGGGTTCTGGCTTATAAAATTTAACATCACTAACAGATGTTCACAGCTTTGTGTACTGGGAATTTTAGCTTTCCACACATCAGCACTACTTCAGCTGAGGGAACTTAAAGGGTATATAGTAATTATCATAATCAGAAAGCCACTGCCATTTGAGAGACGACGGGTATGGAAGAGCACCATTGAAATATTTTATAAGGTTAGAGAGATGGGTGTGGTTAGAACCAGAACAGATTGTTCAGCTGCAGTAACATACTGTCTAAGGCGATTTCTGAGGTCAGCAAATAGATGGGTTTGACCAAAAGGTGATAACTCAGAATGATCAGTCGTTATTTGGGATAGAAAGAGTCGTTTATATTGTTCAAATCATCAACCGTTCTTTTTCTTTAAATGAGTGACATTCTACCGTTTTCGTCGAGATAGGTGTCAGAAGTAGCGGAGTTGGTCTTCAAATCCAAGTAACGGGAGCTTCCGACCTTAGAAATAGGCGGAAGCCCCTCAGAGAGTATCATTCGCTCGTGGATATCGTTCAAGTTGATTACTTTCTATGTGATCCACCGTTATTGCGGTGAACTCCTGGACTGTCGTAGCACAGATCACCATTTTCCCGCAGTCGTTGGTGATTCTTTACAATTAAGATTAGGCAGTCCACACAGACAACCGGAACAAGTGTTACATGCCCAAAGAGGTCACGAACTGCACGACTGGCTATTTGAATGACTTTATCCGAAAAAATGTGATGACAACGAGGTGGAAATGTCAACACTTGGGTCGCATGCGAATCTCTGCAGTTGCTACAGTGAACATTATGCATTTTGTAAAGAAATAGGCAATTGGTTTCCGTTCAACTGAAAAATTCACCTCAAGATCCGGAGCAACTAGTGAGCAATCGGTAACTTTGTGTGTGTGTGTGTGACGATCTACTACTGACACATACCAGATATGGTGTGAGGAATATTTTGCACCAGGAGAAATGCTAACAGTAACGCAAATTATCGAGTGTTCAGAAGTTGTGGAATTTTGGATGTTCAGTCGGTCTCAAACATATGTTAACCAGCAGACTGAACTTTACTTCCAAATTGTATTAACCGAAACTTAAGTGG
Source organism: Paragonimus westermani (assembly GCA_008508345.1). Classification (NCBI taxonomy): domain Eukaryota; kingdom Metazoa; phylum Platyhelminthes; class Trematoda; order Plagiorchiida; family Troglotrematidae; genus Paragonimus; species Paragonimus westermani. The sequence continues at coordinate 82,127 of QNGE01002948.1, forward strand.
GCTTTTCAACATTATCGAAATAAACTACCCGATCGTCATTCCTAGCATCCCCGAAAGATCACTACCACATGAAGTACCCAGCTATCGCAGTTCACAAACATCTAACAATCACAAATGCTTCCCTGACTAGTCCATTTCAAGCAAAACAATGATCGTTTGTCTCCAAAGTCCCACAACCAAAATTAGGTTGCTCGCCCAACTTGATACAGTCTAACAACGACCCTACACTGGTAACACCGTTCTGACTCATCGATACACCACGGTCAAACGAGTTTCGGGTTTCCACTTAGTTTGCCATCCTCTAATTGCAGGAAACTGTTCTTTCTTGTAGTGTCGCAAACATGTGGAGATTGACATAGTTGTTCACATTAAGGTTAGCGTGATCATCGCAATCCCGCCAATAATCTAATCTGTCAATCTATTAATGGCTTTCGCTGTGAGAAAGTGGGAGGCGATTGCAAAATTGTGTTACGAAGAGAGGACCGACATTGGTGGGCAACCTCACTGTGAGTACGAGTGTGGCTACAGTCGTTTGAGTGATACACGAGTGAAGTTGTGTTTTCGTGTGGCCTAGTTTGAGCTGTTTGTGAGCGATCGACCTTTCCGAAGCGCCAAATCCCACACCTCTATCACCTCCTCAACTGTTTATATGAAACGATATGAGGATATTCTGTTTACGGGAGGACCCTGACGGTGTCAGATATTTCAGCCATGTGTATTTTTCACATATTGTTAAGAATCAGTTGGTTTTTAATACTTTTGATTTGATTACAGAATAC
>QNGE01002948.1:83180-98443 GCA_008508345.1 Paragonimus westermani
TGACGAGCTCTAATGAGAGCGAAACTCGAGTCTAGTGCTTCTTTTCGAAAGAGGCTGGCTGGAAAGTCTATGTGAATGCGAACGCTGCGATCAAATTTGAGTGGTGGTCAACTTGAAGACATTTATTCTTAACGGTTTTCCCAAGTAGTCAGTAGGTTCAAAACACCGATACTGAACTACACTATTGGAAACGTTGATACACGTGCCATAGTGTAACAACAGGCAACTCACAGTCACGCTGACGTGGTATATGAAAAACATCAGAGTAAAATTGAACTGAACTACAAAGAACAGAAATGATAAATCATACAAAGGCAAACATTCAAACAGGATAGTGTGGGATCGGGTTTGATATGCTAACATGGTAGTAGTAGTTTTTGCCTTTAATATGCCTTCGGAATTAATATTCTGAGGATATTCGACCACTTCTATTCACAAATGACAATTATATAAGCTTGGGTTCTAGTGGTGAACTTAAAAGACTATTTTGGTATAGTTTTGCAACCCTCTTCTGACAGATGTTCTCCAATAATACTGGCTATGAATTTTTTGGATAAACCCCTGACTCTTGTTGGACGGTGCAACCTTATCTGTTTGGTAACCTACTTCCAGGTATTTACTCGATATACTCCACTGGATAGCAACGGGAAGAGGTAACATTTTCGATTACCGACAAAAATCTCGTTCTTCACATTAGGAATTATATGCTCGTATTTGTATACAACGGTGGCAGTGATGTGGATGGTGATGGTACCTATAATGTATCGTCCATTCTACGATTGTGAAAATCCGTTGTCAAATCATCTTTAGATTGTGGGTTGACAAATATGAGTTTAACATTCACCCTGTCAATCAGGTGATGTGCTGATTGTTCTGTTACATTATCAACAATGAGTCTTTCTGAATGGCTATTTGGCTTCATGGCTTTAGCTATATGACGAAAATCGTATTCGATGGCTTCTTAACACGGTTTCCATACCCACAAATACACACCTAATTTATTGTGAGTACAAATTGGCATAAAATCTAAGCACTCCAAATGGTGGACAGGATTAACTCGCTTCCTTTCTCCATGTTTAACAGATACTGTACTATTCTTGAGTTTCGGATAAAGTGTTAAGTAACATTAAGAGACAGTTTGTGTATTCAAAATCATACTGCATATTTATGATCCGTTGTTCTTGTTGTTTCCTGAAGCAGTCACAGCCAAATTATCTAAGCCAGATCTCTGTGTTCAGGAACAGCTGTTTGTGAACCTGACCTTTCCCTAGACTCAGTGACCCACCACAACTCATTGATTGATTTTCGACCGACCGGTACTTAAAAGTCGATACGAAATGCATGCGCGTAAAAATTTTCGAGTTTTAACTGTCTTGCTCAAACCTTTAAAGGGAACCAATCTTTCCAAATAAGACTTGTTTCCATTCTGTTATGGTTCAGGTTTTCTTACAATAAACACCTGTAGAGATGTTGCGATATTTACCCAGGTGTAAATCGTACGACGTCAGTCATTCGTTTTCCTTGTTCACAAGAAAACATGCTGGAAAAACGGAATCAGATGCAGGAGTGATTGTTGGAAACAAATGAGGGTGGGGAACTGCTTATTCGAAAACTTAAAACGGACGATTTAATTTTAATGCAAGATGCGCGAGCGTTGACGAAATCTTAATGTCAACATTAGTGTCTCCGGACGATGAATAAAAACATCACTGCAGAATAAAACGAAGCGAAATATGACTCAGAAAAGAGATATTAATATGCCCTTCGAGGTAAAATCAACTGCAAATGAATCACTCTAAACTTTTTTTGGAGGTGACGAATTTCACTTATTCCGAAAAGACCCAAACAAAGGCTGATAACAACTTGTCACGAGATAATATATACTGGCTCTCCGGATCTTCTAAAGCAGACGTTTTGGTCGCGAATGAAAGGCAACTTAACGCCCCACGTCTTGAACTAACAAAGTCAACTACTAAAAGGAGACAGCTGGATTTTCCGGTACTCAAAGCAACTTATTATGTCGACAGACACAATGAAGTAATAATTAATTAAGAATTGGACATTTCGAGATCACAGAAATTCAGTTTACATAAGATGTTCATAATAGAACTGTCTGCTAGTTCGGTATCCATGATGAGTGTTGCCTGGGTGAAATTGTGATATGGCATATGGAAATGAATCCGACCGTGTCAGACGCTATCTCCTTTGTTAAAATTTAAGGTTTTACTACTGTTGTGTCCGCAAAGGACGCTTGGCCAACAAGTTGGTTTATTGCGCAAACTTCCGTATAGGTCATGTCAAAAACTAAACCACAAACGTGTACACTCATTTGCACGACGGACATGCACTCACATACAATGGGTGACAGTACGTGGTCATTCGCCTTGGTGAAAGTTCTCATACATCATGTACACACTGTTTCGATAGTCTCTTCTTGTCCGTCGTGTTCGGGGCTTGTCCTTTTGCTCCTGAATGTCCCCTGTGGGTAATACACTACTTGTGAGTAGTATACTACTCACAACGAAACTGCCTGTCATACAACACTACTAAAGACCTATCTCGAAATATTCTGGAATGAAGACTTCCAGTCAGCGCATTATAATCGAAAAAGGAACTGCTAACTGATCGAAAAACAAACTAGAATACTAAAGAATAGTCAGCTGTTGAAGAAGGTGCTTGGGAATATACAATATCAATGGTATCATTTGTTCACAGTGCATATGTCCATACAAGCACAGGTGAAACGTCACTTCAAATTAGGTGATGAGGCGATCTGTCGTTATTAAGTGAAACAGAACTAATGGCGGCAAGCAAAATTCTGTACGCTTTTCAAGCGTTTACAGAAATGAAGGCAGATAGTAACAGGCATTTCTTGACAGCTCGGAAACAAAGTAAAAACAGCAGAACACAAGACATAGAGTCCAGGATCCATAATACTACCGTCGGTCTGCAGAGAGGACCACATACAGTGGCCGGCGGACAAATATTTTTTTACAGTATGCTTAACAGGGATAATCCCGTGACGATGTAATCCACAGTAGAATACTCCCGAAAGAAAACCCGTTAGAGTCACTAAAACCAAACCAGGGGGAATTCATGGGGAAGGAGGTGCTAAGATGAGGGAAACGTAGTGGTTTACTTATAAACTCTGCGGATATTTCTCAGCGGAAACTTTACTGCCAGAAATATCCTTAGACGTCAAACGGGACAGAGGGTTGGTCTACAGTGTGAAAACCAGGTATCGAGGTTTACTGCCGAAATACTTGCCCGTTCGAATACTGCTGATTTCGACAAAGACCGATACCATCACTGCGTCGACTTTAGTGTATGTGTTATTTCTGTAAAAACTAGGTTTCAAATTCTTCAGGGCAGTTTATTTGGTGGCAACAGCGTTTACAGTAAAACGGTGCGAATGAAGTGTTTAGGTGATAAGTGGTTGTTACCCTCTGTATGTAACTTCGCATTATCCTCAGTATGCTCAGTACGCAAAATAAATCGTATCTATTCTGAAGGTTGTAAATATCTTACGGAGTTTTCGATCACTTTTTGTATCCAGGAGGATGTTCTGGGAAATTTTATGGTTAGGACTTATTTAGGACCATCTGCACTGAGCCGGTTTCAGACTATGATCTGCGTTCTGATATACGTAATTGGAACACAGATAACTCTATTCTATTTTCGCTTTACTTTTGACCTGATTACCTCGTTTGTTTAACAGTCCACATCTAATTTTTCTAGACCTACGTTTTACTAGTCCATAGACGTTCATGTAAACAAACACAAAATAATGAAGCTGTAATCAGCCTGGTTTTCGTGGTAGAACAAATTAGGGAAATTATCAGACCATGGGCAACAGACCACATTGTGTTTGAGATCTTTTATTCATGAGTACCTTCACTGATTTGCTAAATATGTCATCACAGCAAATACATCATATGAGTTAGAGAAGAACAGTCAACCCAGAAGTGGAATACACCGAAGACATCTATTATCAAATGACATTCACTGGTGATGCAAAATGACTTGTTTATAACTTAAGTAATCTCCTATTGTTCTGCATGTAATCTAAGGGTGAATTAATGCAAGACACATAGGTACAAAGACAGAAGTCACCAATTGTGAAAAACAACTTTCAAGACACTACAAAGCGGCCATGATCATCCCTGTTTCAATGCCTGGGTTAGAACGCCTGATGTTGAGAATCCCAAAACCAACCACCTTGTAATGAATCAGGGCTCATATGCACATCATCTGAGACCAATTAAGGAGAAACATTGTATTCAATCGATTAAACCAACGATAATAGTTTACAAACTAGATGTTGCAACACATGGTAACTCGCGATAAAAATCCAGTCTTTTGCTGTGACGTTTTCCATCCGCATAGTCTGAATCCAATCAGCCGTTTGTGGTTGACCAACAAATGCCTGGAAAACCTCTCTCAATCCCTTTTTGGACCGTAGTTGATACTTGTTCGTCTACAGGCCAAACACACGAGAGCTAATCGATTTCAGCTTATGAGGAAGGAAAATGCGATAGATAAGGTAGGTAACTCGCGCACTAGTTTACAGCCTCGGTCGTCGCGACCAGTAATCTTGAAGAAAACTGTCATAAGTACCGTCTAAAGTTTATCCACTGGTGCTACGTTCAAAATCCATTTGTGCATGACGTTAATGGGACCCAACAGCGTCGTTCCTTACTTTGCTGCTGACCAGTGGGAGCAACAGTGGACAAAGTCCGATCTGATGCGGATGTGGATGAAAAATCCGTGAAGCGTCTGTTTTGCATGCACCAGGAGATGATCTCACGCAATGTATCCTCGTTGTCCTCTGTTTAATGCACATTGAGACAGCTACCAAGGCTAGATGCAGGTAAGTGTTTGTTGATCAAACGCGTTAACTTGCCCGTTACATGCATTAGACGGACGAGGTGGGCTACACTATCGGAGTGGGCTTGGAGAGAGATCACTGAGCACACCACGAGATTCTGGTCTGCGGAGCATCTGTTTTATTTCTCCTCATTCTGTTCACTTGGATGTGATCGAAAAAGGTTATGGAGTTTACTCCACTTTTGCAGGTGAACGCACAAATTAGATTTGGAATAGTGTGAACTGTTATCACTTTTCGAGATATTTGTCGGTCAAGCATCATTCTACCATAGTTGTTTATGTGCTACTTGTGTGCCGTCAGCAGTGCGTGCAGTCAATTAACCCGCTCGTCACCTCTCCCAATCGTTAAACCAGCAACACACTGGTTTTGGTAGACTACACCGCGTACCATAAGGGGACGCTTTTTGTAGTGTTTTGTGCATGGTCAACCTGTAGGTTTCAAGCTGTTAATTTTCCCACTTTGCCCGGAGTCTTGTAACGCGAAGAAACTTGCACACAAAATATTTCTTGCCGTCCATCTCACCGCAAGTTACTGTATTACTACTGTAGTGGAGTCTACTCATACAGTGGTAGAACCAGCACAACTTTACAGTAATGACACGTAATTATGTGTGATAAGTTAGGTCACTGAAATACTCGGATTATATTGCGCTGACTTTTCCATACACTTAAAGGTGTGCATATTGTTCTAATCACTGTCAGGTCCATATGTTCGAACTTTCGGTAACTTGACTGACACAAAATGCTTTGTTCAAATTAATTTGAAAGTGTCATGTTGCTACCTGTCGTTCACCATGTGAAACAATACAGTTTTCCAAAATTCCGATGGCAAATATACTTACATTTTGGTCGTTTTCACAACAGCAATAATAACACACGTAGACAATGTGAAATATGTTCACGTTCGGTAAGAGATACGACGTTATAAACTTAGGCACATACATATATATCTAACTTACTCATGTGCATAAAAACACACAATTACAGGTACATCATTCACATACCTATAAACCAAGGTTGGAGGAAAAATTACATGCTTGACCTCGTCTCCTCCCTCGCCCATACCTGACTAAGTTGATTCACACTTAGATAAGCGCAGTCCCATAAATCAACTAGGTTGTTCCTGATTTTCAGCTATGTTGCAACCGAATCGTATATTCACTTGGTATACTGTGGTCATGTGGGTTTTTTCTATGGTACTTATTTCTTGGGGCTTTTTTTACCCAAGCATCACTCTCAGAATAGACAGAACTTAATTACCAATGTTTGTTCTTATGTGATGTCATGCTTTACAGTTGATGTAGAATGGTACGGGATTGTAAACAGGTCTGTAACTTGAACATAACCGGAAAATAGATCATTCTATTTCAAAAAGTCGGCAGTTGAGAAGACATAATCCTTTGCATTCAGGAACTTTTAAAAATTACTTATTTTAACTGTGTGATTTAACAGAACAAATTACATTTTCCTATTAACTATATTTTAGTGTGAAACTAATGAGAACTCACATTCAACTCAATCGTTAAATGCTTGGCGAGGCTCAAGACGCAGAAGTGCACCGACCGAAGAAATATATTCCCACCCTATTGCAAGAAAGTACAGGGCCACGGTAAAACCCAATTTGAAGGAGTATTCTCCCGGCTGTCCTGTGAACCAGCGGACAAAGGACCTAAACGGGGACTGGGCACAAACAATGCATGAGCCACATTCGATTTCAGCCGACACACATTTCTCGGTCTTGAACACAGACGCCACTGGCAACTACACGGACAGGGATTGTCAGCCTCTTCTTCTGCAAATTCGGAAGCAGCTTAAACAGTTCTGTGAAAATACTTCGATACGAGGTATTCCACGTATTGTGAGCACTAAAGATACACGTCATCGTGTTTTGTGGGTTGTTTTCGTTGCTGTATTTTTTGTCGGTTGCATCACCTGCCTTACGTTCATTATAAACCAGTATTTGGAATTTGACGTGATACATCAACCAAAGAAGATTTACGATTCCCCAAGGTCTTTTCCTTCTGTGACTATTTGTAACTTGCGACCGTTTTCTACCAGAGATATACGAAAACTTAGGGCTGCCGGTGTGGCCCCAGTGGATATGTATATTAACGGGATTCAAAGAATGAGATCTTATGTCCGTGCAGAACACAAAGGTCTTTTGTCCACCCTCTGGTCATTAGCGGCTTACTTGAGTAACCTTCCGGAATCACTGGATGTGCAAAATTTGGGACATTCACTGGATGATATCATGCAAAGCTGTTTTGTATTGTATAAAACCGGATCAGTTACACGAGGTACTGAGTGCGAACGTTTGGGCTACTGGACTAAGACACAAGATCAAGTGTTTCACAACTGTTACACCTACACCGTGTTCGAGAACCGTAGTGATACGACCCTGAACATGGAAATGGTCATCTATTTGGATAATCTGGTGGAGCAAACCGACTGTTTTGATTGTCAGGTAAGCAAACCCTACTTCAATGTTCCTCAAATCTGTGGTAGATCAAATTTTATTGTACTATGGAATGAGTTCTCAATGACTTGTTTAAAAAACGGAATAGACATAAGTTTTCACGTGTCACGTTCCAGACCTGAATGCATGTCACGTAATCATAACCTCTCTCTTGCTTTCTCTATTCTGTCGTGGTGATGTCGCTGAAAATAGTCACAATTCGAACAGTATTTTCCCCAATGATTGGTGCTAATCTATCTCTACTGACTTATCGTTTCCATGACTTTATTTACATCTAACAAAACAAAATATTTCCTGATCAGACTACCGTGGTTTTATTCATATCAAATCAAGCCTTCTAAATTGAAATGGGCGGCATCAACTTTTTCAACGCATCTTCATAATTATCTCATTAAATATCCTCTAGATGTTTATCACTATAAAATCGAGTAAGAAAACTATCGGAATTTGGTCAGTGTCCTCACTTAATCCCTTGACCATGATGGCAGACTTGAAACTAAGCCAGCTGTGGTTGTTCAGCACAGAATCTGAGCTTCCACTACCATGATGTGAGCTTGTTATTCACTGATCCACCAATTCCAAACTGGTCTTGTTCTCACACTGAATGTGAACCCTGAATTACTTACTCATTTGTTCACGATCATAAAACAATAATTATTCAACGGTATTTTCATCATGAGTGCAGTGATACGCGTTCGTCAATAAGCTAAAGAAGAACGACTCCACTCACAGTTGAACTGATGCTTTCTTACGCGAACTCATCAGTTACGTCAAGATTTTCATTTTTAAACATAAACCACACTCAATCGATAGGTGTGCAAGAAACAACAGACAATAACAGCACTAGAATGAGTGTGTGCTTACAGTTTGGCCAAGGAAAAGAAATTTGTCTTTTATGCTTAGTTTGTGCCCTAGTTCCCTCGCTGCTGCAGAGTGAAATAGACAGTCGGAATACCTAGGCGTTTGCCTACACTCTCACTCGTACACTCAACGATAAATCGTGTGACACGTCCGTTTTAGGGAGTTTCTTCACTGAAAAACCTAGAACTTACAGTTTATCAGTCAGTCTGCATATAAGTGAATTAGTTAACTGAATTCGATTGCAGGACGCTCATTTAATCAATAGTTGAGGTCACCACAGGAGTCGCAAAAAATTCATGCGTAACATCCGAGATAAATTTGGTTACTTTTACCTAATCCCTCTTGCTCCCCAACTTCAGTGTAGTGTTTAAATTAATCCTTGAAAAATAAGTGATTTTGTTCTGGCCCAATGATATCCTGTCGCTGAGGTGGAAAAACTAGAATCTTTGATTTTTCTGGCTGGGTAATTATGCTCCGTTTGTTATCACTTGTTCTTGGTAACCAATACTTAATGGTCACTCACATAAATGTATTTCTAATATGTCCCATATATTCGCAATACGCATACTCGTCGCAGTAGTCTCATGAACGCAGTGTGGAACTTACGTGCAGGGCCGTAGATTTTAACTTCCTGTAAATGTTCGTAATCTTCAGCATTCAGCCCACTCAAACTCGTGATTGAAAATGCACTTCATATCACCACTGATCGTTCTCCATGGATAAGCTTGTCAACCCATCCACTTTTCTTCTGAAAAGTGGTCATCTAGGTTTCACTCACTGTTGTCAGTGAACTTTACTTAATCCGCATACATACCCGCGGGAATTCAATATTCAAGCATTACCACTGATGGTTGATATTTGTGTGTATACCGGAGAGGAACTGTTTCTTTATCTACCCATATTCCGTTAGCTGATCGTTATTTTTTGCTTTCTGCATGATCACTGCAGAAATGTCTAGCGAGGACATTCTCATAAGTCTCCAATAAACCCACGAACCGCTGCATCAGACACCAGTCGAAGGAAACTGTGAGTTTAGCAAAACCTGATCTCAGTTATTCAAATAAGAGTCGCGACTAACTAGCGCACCATTGCTTCTGAAATAACGGGCGAATTTTCAAAACCTTTACGTTGCCTGTACAATTTCGTAAATGAGAAGTGAATTAATCAAGAACTGAAGTGTGGTTCGAAAATAGAGAAGTGTAGTGATAATTCCTGCGGCCTAGTTCTTCGTGCACACTGAAACGTACACCCTTTTCTTTAAACACGGATATCGATCAGTTCACCAGAAGTGATTGTTACTATGGCCATAGGTAAAATGTCAGACACACTGTGACATGAACAGTTCTTGTTTTAGCCTGCTAACCAGTGGGATCACTAGTCACCCAGTGCAACAAAGCAGGCGTAGTATAGGTCAGTCGAACTGGCCGTGAAGAACAACAGAATGCTGTATCATCTTCCAAGTATTTTCATGCATACCAGTTTGGTTACAGCGCACCGTTCTTGTGGCTTTTTATTCAATGTACCCTAGTGGAAAATCTGTGTCACGGACAAACTTTTACTCAGAATTTCGTAATTCAGATGTTAGGTTGGCTTTCATTGTGTGAGCTATGCGGTGTGCCGTGGAGTGTTATTTTTAAACGAATTGTTAATCATTGAAATTCAGATATTGTCTAATCCATACACGTTTTTCATGTACCGATCAACACACAGTGTCGTCCTCTCCTTACCACCGGGATGGCTGTCTGACAGTTCAGGAACGAGGCAATGTTCCATTGTAGACTGATACTCAGCAGAAACCTGCACCGAAAACATAATTCGACATAGTCTGTTTGTTTACCCCTCTAATTTCGAAAATACATTTCAGCATATTTGGGTTCCAACGACTTTAATATAACAACAGAAACGGACCGCATAATCTTCGACTATTAAGACGTCGAGTAAAAATTCGTTCTCCATACCGCTTGGGACATTTTAGCATCCTGGGCAATCGGAGTGACTACCACGAAGATTTCAAGAGTGGCTTGTTCTACACTTACATGACCAACCAAAATTGAAGTGTGCAAGTTATGCCAAATAATGCTGTCTACAAAGAGAATGTTTCCAGGCTGGTCGTCTGGTAGCTGAAAAGATCTCTTTTGGTTTGTCTGCACTATTTTGTACAATCATCACAGTAACTACAGAATATTTTCCTTAGTACCAGTCTCATATGCTTCCACTTAGTAACGCTTGGTAATATCCGGAGAAAACAAACATTTTGTCTGTCTGGATATATAGGGAATTTGTTGGGTATAAGTGAGAGTAGACTAAACGAAAAATGAACTCAGATTTGGACAGAAGTCCGTTCAGTTCATCAGGTAACATTTAAATTGTACCTATACCGTGAAAAATCGATAATCTTAAATTGGCAGTGGAACTGGAACAAAACAGAGGTTACTTCCGGTCAAATGTTTGAGGTATCTTTGATTGAAAGCTTGACAGCGAATTTCGGAACATTGGTTCAAAATATATCAACTAATGGGACGGAAAACAGTAGTATTTTTATATAGGCTATGGTAACTTATCGGACAAGCCTGGCAGATTGACGGAAGCATTTTGTGAACTTACTAAATAAAGAAAAGTTAACGTACCCAAAAAATGTCAGAAATCTCAGTTAGGTTTCCCATACTTGTGCTACTGTTATCATGAGCGCATTTACTGTGCCGTTTCATTGGACATTTGAAATCGACGAGTAATTTGGGGACTTCTTTTCGAAGTAGAGACCAACGGCCATTGTGTTGATTTGGAACAGTAGCAAGTAGGAGAATGTTCAATCTCAAATATTTACATTAACAACACCGTTCAAACTGTCAACCTATTTTTTAACCATTTTTCTCCTTAAGCATTTGGATTACCCAAAATCGATGACATGAAGTAAAATTGCTCGTTATAACACAGTTCTAATTTCCCATTGCGATTATACGCATGAGTAAGCCTAGCTAACAATTAACAACTTTGTGAGGCCAGTGCACCGAATAGTGTAAAAATTTATTTGTGTACATTGGAAGTTCCACTTTGAACAGTTTGCTCCAAGCTGTTATTCTTGACCTTTGTTCACTCCGAACAGACCATATTTCATCTATCGTTGGACATAATTCAGTAGAAAATGTTCGATTGGAAAACGTTACCTATCATAACTCTGATCTGAAGGATTTGATAAATTCAAGGTCATATGCAGGGTTTCCGTCAATATTCAGGCAGTATGCTATGTGTTCGTGTTTGCATGTCAGTGCTGTGACTGTAAAAATCAGTAAGAATCTCATGCGTCTTCAAAACAGCTAATCAGTGTTTCAGAGTCTTGTTCATTCCCACACACGCTACCTAGTCATTCGTTCTTAAAAAGTTACCTATCTGTTTTAATGTAGTGTAAAATTACACCAACAGTTGGTGTGATTTACTCGACATACACGTAATTGGTGGGCTTGCGTATGTCACGGAATTATTTCCTTGGGAACTGTCAGAAATAAACGCTTATCGGACTCGAAAATCAGGCCTTTAAGTGGAATGACTGTTTGGATTTATTGAAGCAGTTAGATGTTAACTAACCTCTTACTAGACATGGATAAGTTGTGAATTCTAATACTTCTTTCCAGAGGGGAAATGCTGAATTGTCTAAGTTAGTATGAAGGCTGCGGTCAGGCGTCAGTTTCTAGCAGACGACTATATATATATAATATGTATACCTAGTTCAACAAAAGTGCGGCTTGATACTAATTATAGCTCAATTGTATCTAAAACATCAGTTCATAATAAATCTTATGTATTGTATGGAACATAACGTAAGTGTCCATTAGTAACGACGCAGTTTGCAGTTGTAGGTCAACAAAGGATGAACTGTATAAATTGGACATTATTCACAACCGATGGCAACGGTTGTATTTCAAGGCAACTGCTTTTGAAAATTAACACTACACTCGAGTTTTGCTCTTGTTACGATTTGCCAGTAGTACACACCGCTGCCACGATAAGGATTTCAAAAGTGCCCACACTTTTATGCGGTAAGCGTGTTTGATCACTATCCCACCGATCTCATATTATCCACGATTGGATTATCATACACAAATTCTCAGCCGTCTCTGCTTGTGAATAATGCCCGGATTGCCGGGTCACCCTTAGAGGGAATGTGGAAACTGTCCTGTTAACTGACAGTCACTAATGTTTAGTTATTCTGGTAGCTGACTCCGTATTCGCAATGTAGATGGGATTCGCTGCAGTTGTCACGCGATGCCTAACAAAACGGTAGTCATCATACACCAAGTGTAAAATCTTTAGAGACATGGAGACCTAACACCTGTCTGTTCTTGCGTGCTTTCTAACAGAAGGGAGGTGTGTCATATTCTAGACATTTTCACCTAGACAAGCACGAAAGTATCACATCAGTGAATTTGTACATGATGGCGCATTCAGTGATTTTTAAGGCCACCCAAATTATAGATTCGCAATTATACGATCTACAGTCCTATTATCGTGAAACTTACGAATGCGTTGCTACTCTCAACGAAACATCAAAATTCAAGGCTTGTCCATTAGATGACCGTGACATGATACTATCGCTTGTACGGAATGTACGTAAACCGACATATTACAAATCGCATGACATGGGTGAGACGGGAAATAAGTGGGTTCACAAAACCCGGAAATCTTGAACATGGCGTTCTATCCATGGGGGCAGTGAGTTCTCTGGCGTGCTTAAGAGTGAGCGGAATTGTCATGACTTTTTTTAAAAATAAACCTCCGGGATATCAACATTTGGAACTGTCCTGGTCTCACGGGTCCCACTCTGACGCTTTCAGGCGCGCCTTGACGTAATGTGAATTGAATAAACAACACACTGGAAATGTTGTCATTGCCCAATTGAAACGCAGTACGAGCACCTCGGAGGTGTTCGCAGTGTCTAAATGTCACACCGTCCTCGAACTGCAGCCACTTGTGATTGTGCGTGTGGGCTTTTGTACCCGTAGCATTACTGCATTCCTCTTACAGTAAAAAGGTTTGTGGTCCTGAGTCGACTTTGTTCTCACCGTAATTTTAACAAGGAGCCTAAGGGTTTGTCCTACCGGTGCCCAATGCTGGTGCTTGTCGGTAATCGTACGACGCTGATTTCAGATATTTTGTTGAGTAAACTAATACAGAGTTGCAATAATCACGGTAATTCAATGAGGGTATTTGCATGATGCAAAGCCAATGTTTACCCTGTTCTTTGTTTACCGCCAACAGAGTGATAATAGAAAGATAAGACGGTTTATTATAACAACAGCAATCAACTCAACGTAAATCTGTTCGCGCCGTACGAACAAGGGACCTGTGTACGGTCAGTTCTCACGGTCCATGAGATGGCCAACCCAATGTGTTAGCGATCGATCAGTGAGCACGTACACAACGCATGCGGAACAGTCGATGACGCATCACGCGGACGCATCGTACTGAAGTAACCGTACATACATACAAGTGTTGACCAGATGATTGTAAATTAATGCTAAGGCGGTAAATGGCTCACCGCTTCAACTATACAGAAAACCAGTTCAAAGCCAAGGTTGAAAATGTGGTATATGTCGAGTTATTCTATTCACACGCCATAATTTCAAACAGTTATGTTCCGATTGAAAATGTTAACCAAAATTAAACACTGGCTCTCCTTACAGGTTTCCAATAATGGCTCACACAATTCTCAGTGGCCCGTGGATAGAACGCCAAGTTCAAGATTTTCGGGTTTTGTGAACTCACTTATTTCCCGTCTCACCCTTTCCGTGCGATTTGTAATATGTCGATTTACGTACATTCCGTAAGCGATTACTAACATAGTTCAAAATAAACATCACCTTTTTAGTATAGTTAAATTGGTGCGATTCTTACAAATACCGGAAGTAATGGCAATGCTGTCAGTCGTCTTAAAACATGACTCAAAATTGAAATGGTGTTAACTAGTTCTTTTGTGACGAAGACAAGCAAGTTTTATCCGTACCATGGCGGAGTTTGCGGGAAACACGAACACAATTTTCCTTAAATATTCTAGTCATAAAATTAATGTCAATTTACAGCATTCTCAATTCTTACACTCAGTAGACTTTTGTTTATGGCAGATATTTCTACTTACTTCGTGCTGTACAACACTCGACTTTTTTGTGCGCATGAATAATGTGTCATCATCCCACTGCGCCACGTTGTGTTGAAGTAATTCAGTGTGTCAGATGAAACGCCTGTATTATCAGAAGTGTTGTTAGTGATGTCCATATGAGCAAACGATGGGCAAGTGTTGTTGCATTTTTCCTTTAGTTTCGAACAGCCTTCTTACTTTTCTCTGTCATACACACACAATAGTACTATTCTAAGGTACGCCATACTGACAAGTACATTTCGTTCCATACCATTCTGACGAATAAACTGTCATCTGCTCTCTGTCAGTCGCCTCCTGAGCACGCCTATTCAATCTCAAATGATCTACTCGGTGAATAGAGTTCCCTGAGGTGCACCATCATCCAGTGGAAGTTCGATGTTATTCGTATATCCATTCCCGTAATCCATCTCCACTCTGCTTCATCTGTACAACAATATGTACCTTCTTCACTGCGACTGTCAATTGGTCCATTGTTTGGTTCACACCTTGATGTGTTGCAGTCTTTAGATCCAGCTAAGTCAAAACAGTTGACTACCTCTTCCTTAGAGGTTAATAGGATGAACGGATTGTATGAACTGTTAACCGTTATCTGGGCTGCGGTACTTACTCGTCTACAGGTCACTTACAAATTAAGAATAAGGATATTCAATCTTTATTATTAAGAATATTATTAATAGCAAACTGATCATATGCTGTTCCCAGGACGGTCATGAATAGTTGTCGTATATGAAAATCCATTGTTAATATTACCCTGCGTATCCCAAATAATATCACTATTTATATTCTATTTAACAACCTACTGTTTTGTTTCACTCATACCTGAGAAACCCTGAGGGGGCAGTCGATCCTTCGAATCACTCGGTGGATTCCATATGAGACAGTGGGACG
>QNGE01002949.1:0-20398 GCA_008508345.1 Paragonimus westermani
CTAAAGGTCCATTTCACGGAAGACTGTTGATCTGGAATCTTTAACCATTCCTTGTCATCTCGCAAAAGGGGCAGCACGCACTCATCTCATCCAGTGGCCTTATATCGTACAAGAGCGACAATGTAATCGTGAACCTACTTTCGCATAGGTGGTCACAAGCCTGCCGATTAGAACATAATTTTTCAGGCACGTGAAGAGAATGCGTCAGAGACTGAAAGCCAGCTGTATTTTGTCACTTGTAACACTGTTGGTTAAATACCGCAGTCCAGTGACTCATACGAGCCAGCGGAGTCAATATTTGAAGAGGTGAGAGACGATCTTTGCTGTCTGTCATCAAAACCTCATAAAGCCAATTCGATCCACCACTGAGATTATGCTCGATTTGTGCAGTTCGGTTGAGTTATTTCTGTTGAGAAATAACATCACGTACAGTACAGAATGCCCCTGACCAAGTTTTTGGGTCCTTAATTGCAGGGTCAGTGACTGTACTTTTTATCTATGCTTGTGCTCATTTGCTTCATAGTGCTGCCAGCCCTTTATTGCCAATTTTCTGTTTTACCATGTAGCCCACTGAAACTGTAGTCGTTTGTGATCAACAGCCGAAAACTAACCGGTTGTAATGTGCGTTGTCGTCCATTCCGTAAACATGTTATTAGCTACGCAAGGTTTGAGTCACTCGTAGCATTGTGACAACTGGTATCCGCTGTTAGCCTTAACTAACAGCACAATGGAACATAGGATGCACAGCGTCATTACTTTAAGTGCCGGTCTGAATCATATCTAATCCGTTCAAAAAAGCACCAAGAGAACATATTGCTTGCAGTTTCTAGTAGCGTTACACTTATTTCTGCTGAGGACAAAGAAGCATTCGTTGTATTTAGACAGAAATCTCGTTGTACAGCAAATCAGCATGGAAATGAGACTACATCATTTGTTTAAACCGGACCACATGCTCTGGGATGCTTAGTGGTTTGATATCCTACTAATTGTTACCGTTGAGACAGCATTCAAATCCCCCACAGAGAAACTGGACCTTAACGTTTTAGGCCAAACTGGACGTGGTGATGATCATATTGACAGTCACTCGTGCTAGACAGACCAATAGGTAGAATTGTGAAGAATCACGTTCTGCTGGTCCCCTAGTTGAGGGTTGAATGAAGGGTGACATCCTTCCCGGAAAAAATGCTTGTGTCAGCACATTGTCACCCACTCTCTGCCTTGCAGTACGGGCTTTTGAACCAGAGGCGTCGGTTTAGAACCCTAATAGCTCTCATCGTCTAGGTCCAGGCGGCTTGATCACATCTCATCGCACATACAACGATGGGTAATCGTACTCCACCAGCCGTCGCGCAGACTAAACTGGATCCCCCTATCTGCCGCATACAGCAGGGCGGGTAAACGGAAACGTGCTACTACTGGCCCCCTCCTCCCACAGTCCCTGGGCACGACGACCACAAGTGCATCGGTAGACTCAATCCCCGTTGGCAGCAGGCTCTGCACTGTCGATTTAGGAGGTACTACGAAGGCATGCTCTAGACACCGACTCTCCTGAAATATTTGCATTGCGGCTGATATAGCCCCAACAGACTGTAAGGTTGTCGCTGTCAAAGGCACTGTTTACTGTGACCAGAATGCTCTCTCACGATCAGCGAACAGCTCTGGTTTATTCATTTTGAACAAAAGTGCGAGCACACCATTCGGCCGATTCGGCGATGCTGAGTCCCCTTTAGATAGCAGATTCGACCTCACACCGTATCATAGTGGGAACTTGCTGCAGCTATGCACTACCAACTGGCTATTCCCATTCACAACTAATTTTAAATATCGCTCACGCCATTGTTTTACTTGGTGCCCCCTTTGTCCGAAGCAAACCTGGCCTTAGATATACCACATAGCTCTTAGTTATAGGCGGTGTGACTCCTCCCAGGAGTACACAATTGGAATCAGTTCACACGTTGGTACGTTACCGATTTGCTTTTAACTTCGATAGGCTACGATCTTGCCGACCGCAAATGATGGTTGTGGGGAAACTGACCAAGCGGATTGCAAAACGTAGACACTAAACTAGTCAACATTACAAGCTCAGCAGTTGTGACTTCAAAAATCGCAACGGATGCCAGATTCAACTGTTACAGGCCACTCATGAAGCAGGCATTTTAACGTGCTGCACAACAGTTCATGGGCTGAACAAACCTTGGACTTCAGAGAAGTCCCAAGTTTGAAACAGTTGGTTCCCTTCATAAACTCAAACATAACAGTAACAAGACGGACACTGGCAGATGCTAGCATTTCATGTTACCTGTTCAGTACCAAATAACGATAATCTGGAACATATATATGACACTGATGAGATATGGGGGTTATTGTTATTTGTTACTGAAGAGGCAGTACGGAATGCTAGTATCTACCAGTGTCCGTCTTCTTACTCGCTATGTTCAGATCCCAAGTTGTCAGACGGAACATTCCCCATAACAGTTCATATAGCAATTTTAACAGACATCCGTAGGAAGCTATAGCGTAGCCTGATCGTTGATCGTGAGGCTTAGCCAATGAAGAAAATTAAGAAAATAGGAACAGCCTTTGCTCCACGAAACACTGACACACTCTACAACCTTATCCACACCATTAGTCTGTGGCGTTCGCCTACCAGTGGACTTATCAGCGAGCCAGATGGCGCACTCATTCATAACAAGTGCGGAAAGTTAGAGCGCTGGGTGGAATACTTTGAATGTTAATTTGGCTAGCTTCCTGGTTCTGCTGGGTTACCATAGAAAACTTGCAGTGTTCTACCTCTGGTATACTTAAAGTCACCTGCCAAAACTGATGTCCACGATTGTGTTTCAGCTCTCAAACGTAAAGAGGCTGCTGGCCCACCTGACTTGTTGTGCCGGCACTTCCCAACGAAAGTGAAGAACTGTGAGGAGAGGCTTTAACTCAGTTGTTTCAAACTGTTCGAACGACGAGGTCGTTCGATAAAATGTGGCCTTATTCAATAAGAGGGTCGATGGCTCTTACAGAAAACCATGGAGGATTAGCATGACCCCAGTGACTTCTAGAGTTCTGGCGTTCATCATTACATTCCATGGATTTACGGCGGCTCGAAAGACAGATATTATGGAGGATTATTGGGGCTTCATCCAGACGGTAATGTACTGATCACGTTTTCACCCTTCGCCAACTTCTGGATCAGCGTCACACTTCCTGCCGGTCAGCAGTGGAGTTTCTCTGGACTGCAACGGTGCATACAATTCACTCGGCCGTTGTACACTATCAGATTTGTATAAACGCAAGGGTGTGTCAAACAAGTGTCCTGGGGTATAATCAATAGGTACGTGAACATGCAATCGACGTTTTATTCTCAAGCTTCAGCTTGGGTTAGGGCTGACAATGGCCGTTTCAGCACCAAGAGCGGTGTACGTCAACGCCGTCCACGACCACCAGTTCTGTTCAGTTTTGTCACAGACGAAGTAATGGAGTACCATCTGTCGCCGTCATAAGACGCCGGCGTGGATATCTTACTTGATGGAAGACTGACTGCTCATGATTATGCTGCCGACAGTGTTGTTGTTTTCCAACTTTCAAGCGATACAGACAGCGTTAGACGGAACTTCGTAGTCCTCTAGACATTTCCTGATGCGTACTGCAACTTTAAAGTGCAAGGTGCTTCTGCAAGACTGCCGTGATTACGTCGATGTAATGCTGGATATGAATTTATGGAGGTTGTTGACCGGCTTGTTTGTTTGGTAATTTGTACGGGCGGCGGCGTTGTTGAACGGAATGCAATGGAAGCGAGTATCTATAGGACCATACCTTTTCTAATGTAAGGTGTCTTGACATCGTTTTCGTGCGTCCCGCTATCAATTTAAAATGTACCGGGGGTGCTTCTCTGGGTTTCAACAACGAACGGTGTCACAGCTAATGTGCGTATGGGTAGGCTGACTGATACAGAGATTGGTTAGCTCTTAAAACGTGGAAGGATACCGATCTGCCCGGAGCAAGGAACAAACAAGGCTGTTGTACCTGGACCAGGTTACCAAGTTCACTGGTGGGCAAGGTAGCACATACGCCGTGATCACTGAGTGCGTGGAGGTGTTCGTGAGACTGAAATTGCACACGGACAGCACGTCTGACGAACTGGTCTTCCTTCAGTGGACACCGGAGCGATGCCTTCAGAATGGCATGGGCTTCAGTTTTCGTCACCGTCCGAACGGCCTGATAGGTCGGGCAAGCCCTCTGTGGGGTGCCGAAGTGATTGCCGTCTAACCAGCAGCTTGATGGATGCCTTGCAACTGATGGCTAAGCTGAAATAAAAAGAGTAGTGCCAACCTCCACGAAGTGTGGACCCGGGTTTAAAATCAAGAGTCCAAACCAAACGGCTTACTCACAAAATCTCAGGCTTCGTAACCGAGTCAGGTAAGCGAGTGGCCTCGGCACACCGCTATAGTTACATGCATCCCAACCGGAACGTGGACGAACGCGCATTTCTGGTCAGATCACTCGGCTCCATCTTCCCGTTGTTTCGGTCACCATGGTCCATGATCGATAACACCTGGCTGCTCATACGCCTTTGTAGGCATTTCAGTGCCTGAAAGGCAACGCTGGATTAGCAACTAAATCGCACCGATTAGTGCAAATTGACAAACTAAAAATACGGTATTTCCCTAACGGATTGTACTGTCACGTTAGTTTTTTCACCAAACGATAGACCATAAAATGCTGCATTCATGATGGGAACAGATTTTCAAATTACTAAAAGGGTGTTCGAAAAGTAGTTTTCTCATAGAATCCGAAGCACTTCATGCTGTTTTAAGATTTACCACGCCATTTATGGACTTTCACGTGACGTTTTATAGCCGTGCTACCACTGCCGAGCTCCCTTGGTTGAAGGCTTGCCAGTCACTGGCTATTCAAACCGTATACACAGTTGAACAACAAGATGATGGTCAGTGTGGATTTTTTCCGAAGTGGGCCGATTTTCCTTCTATATCAATACCCAGTTAGTCCACGTTTGGGGGATAGTGGAATAATCGAATGAAGATTGTGTGTGGGAGCAAATGAGAAATGATGGATTGATAAAGAGGTGGCACTCAGTCTTGATCGCGTGGGTGATCGGCACTGAGTGGATGGTCACGTAGCATCTGTTTGCATTCATTGTTGAGAACAGCCACTCGGAAAGTTCACCTGTTCTGTGCTTTGTGGGTTTTGTGCACTTCTGCGTTCGTTCTGGTATTAACAGAGTACAGCGGGAAAAGGTGGTGTCTGACGCACTTTTCTTTTCAGAAAGTCTCAGTGCACCCGCATTCTTTAAGCAGTGTGCGACCACGAACAAACTGCCTATTGTCATGTAAGAATCAGACGGTATCTGCTAGGGAGTTTCTACAATGCTTTTGCTGCCTCGTTTCACTAATCATCCTTACCACATCGGTTGCTCAACAAGAGACATATGACCTTCACACTAGTGAGTTCACCTACTTGGCTATCCCTTTCACCGTCCATAATCTTGATCCACGATGGTAACGAGGACTCCCGTTAGATGGACAGGATCTATTCTATTCTACTTGTAGATACCTTCATTTCTCATAGTTTGGTTGTATTTTGAGCTCCTCACATCTCATACCGGTAAGCTAGGGGGTCTGTGAAGAGTGCACCTTGCGGAATACGGTGAACTGACATTCCTAATACATTACTTATTCATAATTATAAACATTGGGGCTTGGGTAAGTAAATTTTTGGATGCTCAGTCTCTAAACTCGCCCGCTTACTTCCTCTCTCCTTACACGCTGAAGTAATCCAATAAGTGTTATTGAGCACAAACACTAGTGATCGGAATCTCAATTTTTGTCCATAATTGTCTTTTTGTCATCCATGGACTAAACCTGTCCTACTTTTAACCCTATAAATACTATATTGAGGCTCAAGTGAGGAGGCACATGTCGGACATCATGAATGCCACAATTCGGGGAGACTTTCTTTAACCTAAGATGTTCTTGTTTCATCTATCCTATTCTCGCTTTTTGCGTTACAGCCTCCCAAATGCATGACTCGGTCGTTTTCGAGCTACTGTTTTTAGAACAGTCCGTCTCAAGTCGAACATGTTGCGTCCATCTAGAAAGGGTGAACAGAACTGAGGATAGTGAAAATTGTTAAACCACTGTGCTTTCATATCCACCTCATCCAAATTGATCGTTCACTCGCTGTGTAGGACGTCATTCGGGCCCTGTGAATTCCACAGGTTGCTCACGTTATTTTTTTCTCAGCAGAATGAATTCTGACGGTTACCACCTCTCATATATGTACTGAGCAAGCCCCTTAGCACATGATCGGAACTTATGTATTATAGTGGAGCTATATGCATGCTTAGTTGACACACTTCTCCCTGTAAGTCCTCCCAAAAGCGCCAATTTATTAAACGCATCCACATGGTCTAAACGTACCGTGACTGCTCTCTGACACTATGACCGTCACGCCTCGGAATTTGACTGTGAGCAAATATCTCATATAAGCATGTTCATTCGGAACACAAACCTAACCACAATTATTTATTGTCTAACTCCCGGGCTTCATTAAGCGGATGAAATTCGCTAAGTACAAAAACTATGGTTGTGGCTGTAATAAAGCTCACTCATCCGTGATATTATCAGGTGTCTTCCTCACTTTCTTACATGTAGGCATTATAATACGTTTGTCCTAGTCGTCCATACTGGTTGGACTAAACGAGTTAAAGACTACAGCATGAGACTGTTCTGGCCAACAGTAACGAAAGTTTTAAGGGTCATGATCCGGTCAAGATTCTCGGCTTGGCTGATTAGTTCTAAACTAACTGATTTTAGACTCACCCAAATGAACGTGGAAGACCATCTAAGCTCCGTCTAACAGACCAGCATCTTCAGTTTTCTGAATAAATGTGTCACTCATTTTCATTTGTTTCACTGACTGGTAACCTTCTTGGTCGGGGTAGCTGGACCAATCAACGCGTACGTTCCTACTCTACGGCAGCTTCCTTGTCCATGCCATTTTCACTTGGTCAAGCTTGTCGGTAAGAGCCTAGATTGTGCTTGTTACCTAAAATACTAGATGGTATGTTTTGTCTAATAGTTCTAATGAATTTTCTAATGTCCAAAGCTCTTACTCATGGACAACAACACAAATTTCTTGTAAATGTGATGTTAGCAGATGTGACTTAGGAGGCGTTTTAGGTCTGCTCGTTTCTCTCGCCGTATTGTAAATCAAAGAAGCTTTTTAATTGTAATTGACAAGAGCACTATTTGATGAACAAAAATACTGAACTGACGACGAACGAAAGCGCGATCCGGGTTGAGACTTGTATCCATAATGATCGACAACCGCGGGTGCACCCGTGCCGTTTGTAATTGCTTGTTCTGTTATCTATTTACGACCAAGCCTGAAAAAGATCTGCACAGCCTTAATTCGTATATCTATGTGCATTTTGCTTGAGGCTTGAAGATACCCAATGCAGAGCTGTAGCAACTGTTCGCCATAAACCGCGTAACTTATTGTTGGTGAAAGTGTACCGCTTGAACGTTATTTTAGATCGTTCCATTTGAAAAACTTTGCCTTCGTATTTTCGACTCGCATAGAAATGTCAGAGCGTCTGTCGCCCCGGAGTGTCTTAACTTTCATAGAATGTATCATTCACATCGTTACTGTAGTCCTTGCAGGTGTGGGTAGACACTGTGGATAGATATCAATAGAACGGAGGTCAGCTTTCTTTTGTGTATATAGTCAATGATCTAGTCAGCACAAAAGCTGTGTATTGTAGCAGTTTTGCCGTTCAACTCTGTGCTGTTCGCAAACTCGCTAGTGTTTGAAAGTCGATTTAAAAATCATTAATAGCGTTATCCGAATCCTCGGCATCAATTATTTTGTGGGGGTGGCATTTCAAATCAAGTTCATCATATGTGTTTATTAAATCCGATTTATGAACTTTATAAACTGACCTTCTAATAGTGACTTCTCCGTGTGCTTGTATTCAGGAATTCGTTTTCCATGTTTAATCATCGTCAAGTTTTGTATCTCGGTTCTTTTCCTTCCTAGCTGATGAAGCAGATAAACCGGCCGAAATGTTGATGTCTGCTAACGATTCCAGACTGAATGTTGGTCCGCTTATTCACTCTCCAAATGTTGTGGGCGATGAGAATGATGATGATGTTGATGATAAGGAAGAGGATGAAGAGGCCGAGGACATGGAGGCTTTTGTGCAACGTGGTATGTTGGACGAAGTAAGCACCTTACGTCATTGATTGCTGTGTTAACATCTAACTTGTGTTTGCGATGCATTAATGTTGTTGCTTGGCCTTGTTCTGTCAATCACCTCGTTGCTTCTGGTTGCTGGCTGGTTTCATTTTATTCTTATCCGTCCGCGCCCCCTCATATGCGATCTAGACTGTTGTTTGGATGATTAGACACATTTTATATCGACTCCACTAATTTGCCGTTTAAAATGACAGATTGTTGGGCTCATAACATGCCGGCGTCCATAATCACAAAATCCAGTGTACCTTTGTTATAGCATGCAAGAAGGTGTGTGGTTGCATGTCTAGAGGACTTTTACAACGACGGTTCATAATGTCGACTACACATTGTTTAATAGGTTCATGCAAAGTTCCCAATCGTATGGACCTGAACCTGCTTTATCAGCGTTGAAGAACAGTTGAGTTTTCTGTTCGTCTATCTGTTCATCTGTCGCTGATGAAACATGCCAATTACTTGTCCTCATTTAAACGTAAATCTCACTCGAATAAGAACCTGCTAGGTGGACAGCAACCAAACAAACAGTTGCATTTACTTGCTGCATTCTTACATTGCTTCTCTGGACGTGGTCGCAGTCTTCTTGGGTTTCTTGGTAGCTTTGGGCTTAGACGTCGTCTTCATCTTTGGCTTGGCGACCTTCTTAGCAGCCTTCGGTTTTTTAGGGCCTCTTGGGAGCTTCCGGCTTTGTCTCTGTAACCTTATCCGCAAACTAAAAGCTGCTAGAAGTACCCTTGTCCTTATTTCCAACGCAGACTGGAATGTTCTCCATCGCGCGGACGATCCCGTGACGAGTATGCGATTCCAGCTTATCGACGTCAACCTTGTAATTGGCGGCGATATACGTCTTGATGGTTGGTACCTTTGCGATCTTAAGCGGCCATTATGGCTCTCTTGATCGTATCAATAACGAGTGAGTGGCTGGCTGGCAATTTGGATTTGGTCGCCTTCGCTTTTTTGGCTGAGGCAGGGGATGTAACTGAAGCAGGTGAGCTCATTCCTCAGGTGGTGGGACGGACGCGCAAACGGAAACAAACAGAACCTTAAATGTTATTCAAAGTTTTCACAGCGATACTATTCAAGAGCCAAGCTTTCACTATATGTATGCGACGCATCATTTTCTAAAAGTCAAACTTGTTTCCTATTGTTGACCACCGTTTTCTCAAGAATTTAACCCATCTGCGTGAGACAGCAGCGACACATTCCACCGGTGTGTATTCGGGAAGGCCCCAGCTCTGCCGCCTACAATCAGAGCAATCAAGCCACACAATCTGCTGGGTTTGTTCTGCTTGTCCTTTATGCCGACGAAGTATCTGTTGTGCCGCGTGTCGTACGGTACAACCGCTGAGGTTTGAATACAGTCTTAAGACGGTCGTACCATGTCTTCATCTCGGATTGTGGAAGCACTGACCACTCCGTCGAGTAACGCCAGAAAGTGCCGTCTGTCTGGTTGTGCCTACACACATCGTTGGTTATATATACGTATATAACGGTAAACACCATTAATGCACATTTTTTATATGCAGACAAAAGTCTTCAGCCATACTCATGCGTCCATTCCGGGTCAGTAGACATAGCTGTGAGCCAGTGCATTCATTCGGCGGATGCCTGCGTTACCGACGTAAAGCTGTGAACCACTTTAGGTTGAAGCGTTCAACCGTTAAAACTTGATATCACGGAGCGTCTCCTGAAGAACTGGGCTGAGTCACGTGATAATCCTTTATCCGGCCAACCGTCCTGATGTTAAGATATCACTGATTTTAATGTCTGGTTTCGGCGGGTTGCTTCAGCAATCATCTCGACAGTGATCCGGAATGCTCGAAGGACTCCCGAGAACACTATTAACTCCGACATCGATGGACGTTGCTGCACTCACCGTCTTCTCTGGATCGGGCGTCTGTAAGCCACTCAGACGCCAATGAGCATCTGATTGTCTAGTGCTCTCTGATGACGTATACGTGAGGTCGAAGTCCTAGTTCAGTAGTTTCATCGTCCACTGTAGACCTTCTTTGAACTGTAGACAGTGAGCAGCGGTTCATGACTTGTCAAGGCGGCCGAGTAGCATCTTGTGAAAGCGCTTCGACGCGAAAATGATAGCCTGATCTTTTTTTGGTTTGGCCGTAGTTCTTTGTTGACTATAAGGAGCGAACAGAATGAGCGACTGCTTTTTTTTGGGAGCCACCAGGGTAAAGGTGTGAGATGACGGCTGTTACTCCATAGCCTGACGCGTTCGATGTGACCACGATCTAATGTTAGGGGTCAAAATCCCTCAACAAATCGTCGGAGTTAAGCAGTGTCTTCATTCGGTGGACCGGTTCCAAGAGATATCTCACGTTTAAGGGCGCTCAGACACATTATAATGACCGACAAGGCCCAATAATGTAGCCAAACGGGAGCGCCATTAAGAGTCCTTGTGATGAACTTCCTCTTCAGGGCATAATTTAATAAATACTTGTCGATCTAAGATGAGAATTTATCGAAAACACTTTGTTCGCACCTTGTGATGAACTTCCTCTTCGGGGCATAATTTAATAAATAATTGTGCCGATGTAAGATGAGAATTTATCGAAAACACTTTGTTCGCTAAAAAATTGTTTTCCATGGTTTACACAGGGATTTTTAGTTATTCGAAACACAATCCTATAGATTATACATTACTCACAATTGATCACAGCTGTTGCATACCCGTGGACTTTCTAGTCATCCCTTTTCGAAAAGAATCACTAGACTCGAGTTTCGCTCTTGTTAGAGCTCGTCAGTAGTGCATATCCTTGCCACGATCGGGACTAGAACTCCGGCCACGCTTTCATGAGGCAACCATGTTGACCACTGCGCCATTGACCTCGTACACATATGAGAAAAACAAAATCCCCTACTACTCATCAGTTATCAAAATATCGTTCGATAAGCCAATGGTTTCTGTGATTTCAACTTGGAGAGAAGTCTCAGTCGTGGGGTCATCGGTTGTAGTTAACAGGATACTTTCTGTCTCCTAACAAGGCGATTGGACCATCCGACCATTACTTGCAAGCAAATGTGGTTGAATGTTCACATAAGGTGATTCATTCGTGTATAATGTGAGGTGAATGGCGCAGTAGTGAACAAAGTTGTCTCATGAAAGCATGGCCGGCGTTTTAATCCCGGCCGTGGCAAGGATATGCACTACCATGGAGCTCTGATGAAAGCGAAACTCGATTCTAGTGCTTTTCGAAAAGGACTGACTGGAAAGTCTATCAGAATGCGACAGCTGCGGTCACTTATGAGTGATGTTCGTTCTGTATGAAACACAATCACCTAAAAATGTGACGACCATGGGGTTTGGTTGACGGACCGGCTGCTGAAATCGTCGACCGCGAGACTCCGATACCATTTGTTTGTTTGCACCCCGGTAGTCTTCTTTGTGACCTCGTTTATTGCACTCTTGGCACTTGTGTTTGGTAAATCAACGCAATCGCACATAATGCCTATTTTCGCATTGCCAACTGGATGTCGGAGGCTCCGGAGATCGCCCATGGTAGGTTGGCAACGATTAGTTACCTAAAGACGTTGAAAGCTTTGACAACTACCTGATTTTCGTGGCATCGTGTCTGAGGTTGACTGACTACTAACGTTCGGTATTGGTCGTCTGGAGTGCCATCTCAGGATCCTTTTCCATCTTGTTCAAGATGAAGGTGCGCATATCAGCGTCTGCCGGTGATTGAAGACCGCAGACGAAAGTTAGCGTTTCGAATTGGTTATTGGTCACGGAGGACAGGTTGAAGTGCCCACACTTTCGATAGACGTTTTCAGCACTAGTGACAAAATCTACGGATTGACTGTTGGTCAGCTGAAAGCACCGGTACCGGATGTTCAACAGGGATGACTGTTCATCGGAGATTTGATTAGGACACTTGCCATTGTCATTGAAAGGAACATCACAATGGTTCTTATGCAGATTGAGGTTCGTATAACACTCGAACTCCAAAGGACCCATTCTTCTCAATAACAACCAGGCAAGTTGAGCACCATAGACAGCGGCCAGTCCCATCCTAGATACGCTCTCATGTTTTCGATGCCAGATATCGAAACGAATCCCATAGAATTGATCTAAATGGAATTCTGGGTCGGAGTTTCCAGTGGATTTGACCAGCGATGCGTGACTGCAGAAGAGTGCCAGGAGCTGAGCCTTGCATTATCAGCTTCCGACTCAACGTGTCGATTGGCTTCAGTTGTGCTTTCTCAAACTAAGCCTGTTGTTCCAAAATGACCTTCAGTGTTTCTGTGGTTGTCGTTGTGGATTTTTCTCGCGAAGTATAAAAGACACCTCTTTACCAGTTGTTATGACCGAATCCTGCTGAACACGGCAACGGTGAACAAATAACGCGAATAGAAACTCTTTTCGATTGTCCAGTAGCTCCGAAATACAAAAGTCAATGAAAACACATGCAAAGCACACTTTGAGAAGGCAGTGTATCAGACGCTGCCAATTTACACGAAACCCCTGTTATTATTGATGACAACAAATGACATTATGGTAGCCTTAGTACGTGAAGATATATTTGAATCTAGCGCTGATGCATGTCTCTGTAACGGCTTGAGATATCTGGATTCTGGTAGCGAAATTGTGTTCTTTAAGTCGGACTTACCCTAACCCTAGAAAAAGCTGATGTAATTGCATGTCGTGACAAGTGTGCAATGTTGGCCGACTACTGTTTGAGCTAAAGTCTTCGTTTTTGAACTAAACCAGGTTGGTGAAATGACAACGAGTGTGTTGTGTTGATCCTTTATATGTAATTTTGCATACGCACATTCAATAGTTTATTACATAAGGCTGTATGAATAAGTTAAACTTCTTCGTGAGCTTCTGTGCACTTCTCTCATCGAAAGTGTCGTGCTGTCGGTATGTTTTGCCTGATGATTAGCCTCTTTTCGCTTTGCAGTTCACAGTCATCTTTCTTGAATTAATGACATTCCGTTTGTTCCGCATAATGCTCACACTGAACACGTGTTCCTGACGATTTATTGCTATTCGATGGATTTGGCTATTTCATCTTATGGATCACGTGATCAAATAAAGTACGTATCGTTTGTGATCGTGCGTGCCAATTTTTGTGAGCTATTGGCGTGGTGGGGTTTCTGCGCGATGAACAGTCCATCTCTAAACATCAAATCCGAATAACGACGTGATTATTTTTGTGCGTCGCTCGTGTCCCTGTGACGACATTGGTGTTAGACGGGCCAAGTTGCATGCCACCATGTTCCGCCGAATGTACCCCATCATTGTCTCCAATGAACGGCAAGAAACTGATTGAGAAAACACCCCGAAGTATGTTGCTTCCGTAATGATAAGGTGTGTAGTATGGAGTTTACGGGAAATTCGTATACCAAAAGCTGGCACTATCTACGTTTGGGTGTTCTAAGCATCACTGAATGTATGGGGAGTTTGTCAGATATAAACGCACCGGGTACGTTTGACACACAGGAAGTGGGAAAAGGCGATGAAAGTTTGCTACAATGTTTGTTGCGGACGATGAAGCAGTTAAGAGAACTGACTAGCGCCAGAGCAGTTGAAGACGTTCTGCTGCATGTTATCAAACACGTTAGCTTGATTCAAGTTATGTACGCTAGAGGTCATCAAATAGATCAAGTTCTTCCACGGAAAGTCTACTTAGGTTTCGGGCTATACTGCACGTGTAAATACCGTGTACGTTATTTTATTGTGTGCTCCGTGTAATTATCTGGGATCAGCTACTTGGGTTTTTCTGCATCCAGCTCTGTCTTGCTTAAATATGAGCTTCGGTTTGTTAACCTCATTCCACGCTTAACTGGCGTCAAGACTCAGTCTGTGGACTGATGCTGAGAACGAACAGAGTATAAAGTCGTTACTTTGTCGATATAACAATAATCCTGGAGGTAGACACGAGTATTATTGTGTATCAGTTTTTTGTCGCAATGGGAGCTGTTGAACGCCCACACATAAATGACTCACACTGTACGGTTTAAGTAAAGCCACATATGGTTCTCTCCACAATCTCTATAGTCCAATTTAGCGGCCAAGGGCTAACTTTATCAGCTGACATTTATTTCGACGATGAGCAGCTTGCAATTTTCCCAACTCTGTGAGAACAATTGGGAACCATTGTTATACGTTGCTGCTACTGAATTGAGCACCACGGGCACCGACCTTAGGATCTGAAGCCAATCTATTCGCCCGATACCTTCCTTCTTGCTTCCAACTTGGAGTCAACTTACTCTACGATTTTCATCTACTCATGCGATCGGTGGTTCATTAGGTTATTCTCTTGCGTCACTAATGTGGTTTTCTGACTTCTGTGCTTGTGAATCCAAGTAGCCTCTACCCCGCATAGAACCTAATATCACATAGTAGAGTACGTATGAGGGGAGTTATTTGTTCGAAACACCATAGACTTCCGGTAATTACTACACACCAGGTAGACTGGCCCTCGAAAGTGAACCGTTTAGCACGATTTTGTGTTTGGATTCTTCTAAAAACTGAATGCCTCGCTCATCAATTGACAGGGTTATGTCAAGCTCAAGTTATCTCCTTCCTAACCCGAAATTGGTATTCGGGAGCTATTCCCGTTTCACGGTCTTCATGGATTGCACTAGAAACAACGACTAACAGATGATGACTTTGATACATAATGCGCGCATCTAGATGAATAGTAAAAAGGCACGTTTGTGAGATTTGGAGACCCTCACGATCGGTTTTTCACATTAAGTGATAAATTCATTCCTGAACGTAGGTTATGAGGGTAAGAGAAGGAAGTGAAGTAAAAACTTATATCGTTATAAAATGATATTACACTGATACCCCTGCTCAGTAAATTATGCCTTGACTTCTGATTGTAGTAGAAAAGATCTGTTATTGGCATCTGA
Organism: Paragonimus westermani; assembly: GCA_008508345.1. Lineage (NCBI taxonomy): Eukaryota > Metazoa > Platyhelminthes > Trematoda > Plagiorchiida > Troglotrematidae > Paragonimus > Paragonimus westermani. The sequence goes on from QNGE01002949.1 coordinate 15,148, forward strand.
GCTTGTGGGGAAAGGTACGAATCCTGTTTAATACCCCTCAACATCCTTTGTAATAGGGCAGGGTTTCAGTTCAGCAACCCTGTTTCTTTCCATTCCCCAAGACAAATTGCCTAATCTTATGGGTCTAGGAGTACTGCTAAATGAACTCCAGCTTGTTACTGACAAATTTACGCTATTGATTAAAACCCACTTATCTCTACTGTTTGAACTTACAGGATGTTTTGATTTTTTTGAAAATGTATCATGTCGGACGGGGCGATGAGCTGAAAGCGTTCGGACTCCACTGTGTTAACGTATCCGGTATCAGATCAGAAAGACCTGCATATGCGCTAGCAAAAAATAGTTCGGATGCTGTCAAAATAGCCTTCTACTTTGTCCTCTGATTTTCTGTGACACACCAATTGCGCGAGCATCGTTGTGATATGAATGCTCAACTCTGTCGTCTTACTCCAGGCGAGAAGCTACTGGATGGTATTGTGGTGATGGATGACCAACTCTGAGGCGCGATCATTTCAACACTCGGTGGAATATCTCAATGCGACGGTGAGGTATGTCTAAAGCCCATAGCGAGCGGATTGCGGACTAGACTGGTGACTGGACGAACCATCGATCAACGAATTCGGACCAACGAAGCAACAAGCCCACGACGAACTTTCAGCCACACACACACACACACACACAGACCCGGCAGAAGTGCGCACGATGTGTGAGTGGAAACCGCCGCTGCATTGTGGACTGGAATTCCGGTTCACAAACGCGAGTGCGCGCGTGAGAATGTTTTGAGTTGGACGACAATAATCATGCTTTATTGAACGACTTTTTGCTACAGTATGTTCGGTGTCTGTGCCATAGCGATCGTCTGTCACACTTATGCACAACTCGTGGATTCCGTATATAGAGTGTTGCGATTCAGCAGAACGGACGACAATGTTTCACTTAGAGACCACTCTGTACAAGTCAATCATGGACGCAAGTGAATCTTACCGCTTTTGACTGTCGACTGCGCCAGCCTGTTAACAATTGCCGCCGATTTTGGGAATAACCACCATGACTCAGATCATCCCGTTGTTTGTGCTCGCTTTGATTTATCGTTTAATCAGCGGTTATTTGCCCACAGGCATATAGCACTCCATTGTAAATTGGGCGACAAAGGTACCCGAGAACGCCTATCAAACAGCAGACAGTTAAACTGCTCTGGTCACATCAGTGGAGTGCCCTAAGCGAGCACTGGGCAAAAATACCAACAGCTATTCGAACCTCTTATAGTGTGGTCTCTTCCAAAGGATCACTGCAGATACGGGAGAAGTGGATTTCTGCTGACTCATCAGAACCTATGAACAAACGTTATCTGATCCTGCTTGACTGCAAATACGACAAAGACTACTGTGTAATGAAACTCAGAATTACGGAAAGTGCCTAAGGACCGTGAGGCTTATGTCTCCAAGCAAGCTAAAGAGATAGATAAGGCATTTTTATCACGGAGCAAACGGCTACTGTTTTCCCTGATTCGCGGTTACATCGATCGTGGTTAGGGCATTATTCAGACATTATGCGAGGTGGATATTTTACGAATTCATAACTTGTCGTGGTGGCCTGACGAATGGCATAAGCATTTTGAGAAGCAGACCAACTGATCTGAACTAGTTCATTCAGTTGCGGATGATGGAGGTTATTTGGTTAGCTATGACATTGTAGACGTTTCTCCGTCGGAAACCGAAATCAACTTGAAGGTTAAATTATTGAGACGTAATCAAGTCCCAGGTCTGGACCTTCTGTCCTCAGCACTTTTCAAGGATGGTTTTATGTGGGAGATTGAGGATGTGCTTGATGGTAGGCGCTTATCAACAGTCATTCCTGTCGAGAAAAATCAGTACAAGAATCTGAGCGGCACTAAGCAATCTCAATTTACTGGAAATTAACACCTTTTCTAGAGGAACAACAGTACTTACGACTGCTATCAAGTGGCAGGCCTCCTCACACTTTGGTTGGCCAGTTTGCTGCTGTGTTGTTCGACGTTCTTGCATCTAGCAACTCGGCTGTTTGGGACAGATACGCATTCAACAGCAACTAATCACCGTCTATGCTTTTTTGACGCCAGTCTGATCATAATTCCCTCCGTAGCAGCTTGTGCGCGAACACTGACTGGCCGTACCTTCTCTAATCTTGAGACTGCTCCATTTCAAACTCATTACAATCCCCATTTTCCAACATGGTACCAGGAATTCATGTGACAACCACAGTTGTCCCTACCACATCCAATTATACTACGGCTGCGTCTGACACATTGGGAGAACCATATAAAAAATTACGTACAGCTGCTGCATACTTATGCGCAGCTATTTCGAACGCTTTTCACGTCAAGTTGTGGTTGATTTAGATGTCCGATCTTCTCCTCTTTTCAATCTTGTAACAAACGATATTCTGGAAGGAGAACTGAGAGGTTCCAGGGATCTCAGAGTAGAGAATCTGTCGGGCAATAATCTGGTTGATATCCAGTATGCAAACGGCATCGCTTTATTTAGTTATTTTGGAGTGAACAGGCAGGTCTTGCTGAATCGTCTAAGTAATATGGTTGGTCTGTATAGTATGCACTTACTACCTTTAAAGTGTAAGGCACTGTTGCAAGATTGAATGGGCGCTGTCCCTGTCCTTGATATTGCTGACAGTCCAATGGAACTATCATACGTTCCACCTACCTGGGCAGTTTCATCTCGTCAGCCTGTAGTGTTTCTGACAAGATGTCCACGAGGATACCGAAAGCACGTAGTGCATTGGCCACTTGTGGCGTCGCAGAGACGTTCATTTGTCGATTAAAGACAGAGTTTTCAATGCGTATGTGCGTTCAGTCTTGTCTGTAGGTCAGAGACGTTTATCGTTGGTGCGGAAGGTGCACGTGGACCCTCAATATTCGATCATCGTTGTTTCCGTCAGTTAATCTTGATCAAATGGGCTCATTTTGTGAGCAGCGTGACAGTCCATGGGCGTGCGTTCGGGAAGTGTGCTAGTTTGTGACCGATAACGGGGACAGTGAAAATGCACAATCTTCGCTAGTTGAGTCGTGTATTCCGTACCTTAATGGGACGTCTGCCGCACCGCGCTTTGTCCAATGTGACTGCTGATGATTGGAAGAAATCACAAGACAAGCAGAGGATGACGTAGTCACAGGCTATATAAGCCTTGACTGTGCTGCTGTGCAAGTTTGGTGTGTCGTCTACCTGGCCAGGGAGCTTGCGACCATCCAAACCGCTTGTTAGAAACATTCTCTGATATAGCGTTCTGTCGTAATCAGTGATGTGCCTGTACCTACAAAGTTGATGGTTCTTTTATTTCGTGAAACTCGATTTTTTTGCCCATTTGCTTTTTTTTCGCCGTGCATCCGCACTCATTTATTACTATGCAACTTCGTAGTCCATTATCAGGACCAACGGGCGACTTAACTAGGCAAAGCCGGGAATGATGACGATGATGACAGCTTCATAAGTCAGTGGGTTCACCTCCGTCACTCCCAAACTTTTCATGAGTATCACAGTGTGGTGGCATCTGTGACGTATGAGGAATAAACTGGATGGAAAACATTCAGACTCCCGACTTAGTCAATGAACAGTGATTGTTTTTTTGCGGAAGGTAGCTTTCTCTAGAGGACAAGTACGTTTTTCGTGTTCTTCTCAGCGAAACTTCGGTTATGTGGTAAGAAGACTGGCCCTGGATACACGTATGTCGTCGCTGTACTCAATCCATCTATTCACTAAAAGTGCACTGGACGCACTTCACACTTCGTAAGTGTGAAGTATTATTGCAGGTTTGAGTTGGCTCTCACCTTATTTTTGTTGTTCAAGGTTAACCGGCTAACAGTGTTAATTGTTTACTCTATCTGGCTAGTTTCATCTCCTCAGGTTGTAACATTGCTGATAAGGTGTCTGGGGAAGTGGTGGGTTTACGGTATATTTGCTGGTTCCGTTTCTCTCGACTCTATGAGTATGTGTTCAATTCAATGGTTCCACCTACACTTTTAGAATTGCTTAAATGTGGGGATTTGCTAAACAACTAAATGCTAGCGACACTTTATTTCCATACTTCAGCTCAAGTTAGGGTTTACAGTATAAGGTTTCATCACCAGAAGTGACATGTGTCGAGGCTGACTATCACTGTCATCGACATGACGGCGGACTGTCAGTGTCACCCACGAAATGACTGTGTGGACTTCCTACCTGGTGGAGGACTGTTTGATGTAGACTGTGCTGATGACAAGGTACTATCATTTGACAGACACAGACAGTGATAAACGTTACTTCTGTGATTACGTCAATTTAGTGTCGCACAGTGAAGTTTTAGAGTTTGTTGACGCAGTTGTGTACTTTGGAAATGTATCAGCGGTTACGGAGGTTTGCATTCGCTCGTTGTTCACCTGATAACTTCAGCGGTTAAGCAACGTTCAGGCCAGACACAGAACATGCAATAGCGAGTATCGAGCGATTTTGTTTGTTTTATCTTAAGGTTCGTGCAGACTTAGGTAGTTGGGCCTGTATTAAGGATGCCAGCTGGTCGCCTTATATACCGTACACTCTGTCTATGGCGCGGCCGACTGGTCTCAGGTGCGAGATGGACAGATGATCTGTCGCAGAGAAATGAGATCGCTGGTCACCACGGGTCCGATTCATCCCTGGGATTGGAGCCGTTTGTTGCTCACAAGGTCAATGGGTGGATATTTTTGATGAGATGGTGGCTAATCAAGCTCACTGGCGTAAATATTGTCGTTGTTTGGTCGAGTTGCCTGTGAAGTAAGTGCAGTTGATGCCGTTGGACAATGAAAGCCTCAAGAACGCTGATGAAACGTTTCTTCTGCTTGTAGCTTAGCTGTTTGGTTGCAAAGCGTAAGCACCTTGATGCTAGATGTTTGAGTTTAAGTATAGTTGGTTTTAGTAATGAAGTATCTTATTTACTTGGCTGAAATTTTCTCCCCTCCTTCTAGCCATGTGGCAGTTGCGCATCGGCGTAAACCTCTCGTGTTTTTGTGTCCTTGATGACGGTGATTATGCTGATATACCATGTTTTCGTTCCGGTTAGTTCGACTGGACTTGCTTATTTCGAGAATTCCAGTTCTCCGAACGCAATGACTGCTTCCATTTCACATGTAAAGTGGACCTCTGTGTTATTGCTTTCTCAATTGGCACAACATCCTATATTTTAGATTACTGATGAGTAGTCGGGGATTTGGTTTATTTTCAAGTTGACCATCACTCACATTTGATCG
>QNGE01002949.1:22513-38458 GCA_008508345.1 Paragonimus westermani
TAGATGTTAGGTGGTGACTAAAAGTTTAGCTTAATGCTACGACATTCATTCATTGAGACAGAGGCCAACGTGGAACTCGCCGCCGACTGAACACCAAGATTATCCATTTCCGTATGTGGGAAGAGGTGTATCATGATTTGTTACAGTGGTCCAGTGACTATCCGAAGTTTTGACTGCTTCTAGTTACTCAAAATACGGGGTGTTTTGAACGTGCTTCATTTCATTTCATTCATCCCAACTTACTTGTTGTCAGCTGTTCATCCTCGGGCTCAGTAAGATCAGTTGTTATACCTTGTTCTGAAGCCTCGCTCACTTATCAAATTGAAAGTTCTCATTAAACCGGTTAAAGACATTCTCATGTTTGTCTGGGGTACGGTAGTTGTTGTTCTCACCTTATCAATATTTTCCCTAGCTGTATGGTCAGTGTTCGGTATTGAACACATGATGAAACTTTTTCTCGGGCTTGGCATGAAGGATAGGGGAATATCGTGGGGTGTGCACATATTTTCGTCTGTGCTGTAATTGGAGGTTTATGGAACCGATAGTGATAAATGGTTGACAAATTCAAATGCATGGAGGGTCACAAGTATTGCTGTGGTCAATACAAGCCGGTATTGATCGAGGCACAATAGTTTTGACAGTTTCGGAGGCTTATGAAGATCGCTCACTTGTGGGTCACATTAGTGTCACTGCTCATTATGCTCTATTTTTTTAAATAAAATTTTTTAACTTGCGTCAAGTCACTTTTTTGATGTTTGTTTGTCATCATTATGAACTTTCGAGATTTGTCTTGTAAGGGTTATGGACTTGTATGAGTTATTTGAACTTGGGATGATGGCACGATGTGAAAATGTGGGTCACTGAAATTTGTTTTCGGAACTGCTTTGGACTCACGAAAGATCACTGGGAAGCGATATCACCTGTCGGTGGTTAACTTCTGAGTTTTAACCTAACTGTGGTTAAGTTTGGTCAAATATGTCCACTCGCTTATTTATGGTATTGCGGGCACCTGTGATATACATAAAAGTGGCATAACCGAGCACTTCCGAACCTGATTGGCAAATTGCGTGAGCGACTCGTTGGTTGTTCTTCTCATATCTGTGTTATTAGATATTGAGTTCTGTTTGAACTCTTCAGTATCGTTCGAAGTATTGGATCATGTCAGAAATGATCCACTGCTTAAATTCGCAAAAACCTTGATGCGTTCTAATCACCCATCTCAATTCTGCATCCCAAATCTACTCACTCTAACGATAAAACTATGTTGACCTTAACGGACACCGAGGATGAAAAGTGGAAATCGTAGATTTATGCTTTTGTTTCACTGTGTTTTGCACGAAATTCGTTATGTTTCAGTGTACAACTGTTCACTTATTTTTCATTAAAAAGTATTCACTAGATAATAAGATTCTATCAGAAATGCCACCCGAGAGCCAGTGATATATCAGGGTACAAGCAGAGTAAGCATCTAGTCTTCAAAATTTCCGTTTCGTCTATTTTTACGACTTTGTTTATTGCAGTCAGGATCACGCGAAGAAAACTGTCACAATGGAGCAACATCCACATCTATCTGGACCACCCATGCCGTCCATCCACCCGTGCAAACAAGCTGAAGTGATGCGCAAGTTGATTGAGGCTGTCGCCGATGGGGGCGCCGAACTCGCGGTACACCAATACATTATGGTGTTCCTCAAGTTCGTCCAGGCCGTGATCCCCACGATTGAGTACGACTACACCCGGAATTTCAATATGTCTTGACTTTCCTCCCAATAGGATTTTCGCATCCGCTCCCACTGTGACTTCTTTCATTTCCGTGTTTCTCTTTCTGTATGTGACTCTGTCCGTTCTATCAGCTTGTTGTTCCAGTTTGTGGAACGGTGGTTCTCTTTTTTCCACTGTGATGAAATAGCGTTTGAGCAGATAGCTTTAATTGTCACCATTCTCTCATGACCAACGAGTTGATAACGTGACTTTCATATATGGGTGTTTGCCAACCCTAGTGGCTGTGTCGTGTGTAAAAATAAATACTTTATGATATTTCGTATTTATATACTCCCATACACAGTCCTTGCAGCTTTTTTTGCCATTTATCTGGATCTTTTTCTCTGGTAGCCTCATTTCCTCAATTGTTCATAACGGCCATGGATCTGACTTGACAGTACTTTAGCTCGAGCCGCCATGAATAACACTGTTGGCTGAGAGTATTGTGAAAAATGACTAAGCGAGCCTGTTGTATTGTGATCACAAGCATGCCGTTAATCAGTTATCACGAGATCCTCAACCTGACATGCTACACCGGCTGACTTTATTCAACAAGCCTGTTGGAGTTGATGATCAAGTTGTTGCCTGTCCTATGATTTTAACTAACGGTTAATAGTTTACCTGTTCTATGTCCGGCGCGATAAGCGTTCAGTAGTCACACGAATGATGTATTACAGGCATCACAAGCTGTACATTTCTCTCGTCTTACTGGCCGACTGCTTATTTATAGTTTTTCTGTAAATGTACACTGATGAGCAGCTATGTTGCTGACTCCATTACTTGATTCTACTCGCGTTAATTGCCTAAAATAACGGACGTAGAACATACCTTCATCGTGATCAGGCCACGGCAGCACTATACCTCCCTTTCCTTCGGTGATAACCGGACTCTGCAGATGATAGAAAGCAAAGGCAACACTTGTTTCCGTTCTCCTCGCTGATGTCTCATCTGCCACACACGCAAATAGACTGTCCCGTAGTATTCAACAAACTGTTCCAGTTAGGTGGGGCCATGTGAGGCAATGTTTTTGCATACCCTTTGTCGTTCATTGTGGCATCGAAAAGAAACTGTGTCAGGACTGTCTGATTTTCTAAACGCACTTTCTTGAGTATTGCCTATGACAAAGCTGAACAATACACCTGAGGTGGGTACCAACAAACTCTGCTTACGGAGCAGGTTTAGAATTATCCTAACGTATTCAAATGTTTTGCTGGGACTCCTTTGTGAATGAGACAGCTCCAGGTAGTGCTACAGGCAATTGAATCGAAGATAGTCTCTGGATCTAGAAGGAACACGATCATTATGTGCCTATTAGGATGTGGATGCTTCAAGACTTATATGTATAACAAACATATGGTCGGTGTACACCCGATGAGATCGAAATTGTCGATTTTCACTTGCCTGGCTTTCCCTGAAGCTAGTGAGGTGACGCAATAACAAACTGATGACTAATTTAAACGCTATGCAAACAAGATTAATGTCCCTGTAATTACTGTATAAACTTCAAAAGTGGCTATCGGTAAGCTCTGATTGCAAGAGGTCTCATGTTAAAACCGTATGGATGTCTGTCATCAGCTGTGACTGCAATTTTTTGCCAGCATCTTCGAAGGAGGTGGGGATGGGTGAGCTGGACCCGAAATTTTATTTACGCTTCAACGGCCCCAGCTCCAACACCACTTTTACTCCCGATAGAGAATCTTTGCAAACGTCTGAGTTCCGTCCCATACTTTTCAAGTTCGGTTCCACCAACGCCATGCAGTCTGTTAACGCGGTCACGACTCAAGGGGAATACCACTCTGCCACTAACTGGCGAAAACAGTTATTCCGCTTCTTTTGATGCCTCGATCAAATGATGCTCACTGTCCTTGTACTGGTTTTTAGTGAACTTGCTTTGAAGTTCTTATCATATTCGGAACCAATAGAAATCGACTGTCATTCGACTATAAATTTCACCCATATATCGGAATTCTAGGTATGTCGCAACCGCGCAGCTCTGAAACATACTCATCACTATTGTCAAACGAAATTTGGTCACTTGTTCTCGCTGGTGCTCAACTGCCATGAAACCATGAAAAAACCAAGGCCCTAACTAAGGTGTACGCACTTTGATTCTGAATGTTTGAAAATAGACGAAGCTATTGATAAACATATTCGGAATAACACAACGTTACGAGCAAGTTGTAATACTCTACGTTTCAACCACCTCGAGTGGTCTTCCTCAGGCTGAGCTTCCGTAATTCCATGGAATATAATGATGAACGCCAAAACTCTAGAAGTCACTGGGGTCAGTTGGGTAGTATAGTGTTGGGCAATCAGTAGTGGCATGCTCTCGTTTATCCATGCTGTCGTGTGCAACTGATAGGGCTACCCGGTTTGTAATGCGAGGCGAGTAATGGAGTATGAATACTGCTAGTTGTATGTGAGCTACAGTACTGCCAGAACGCCCAGACAGAGAGAACAATTGTTAATGCTCTCAACCGACGTCTTTGGCTCGAAAGCCTGTGCTACAAAGCAGTGAGTAGGTTGCAGTAGACCTATTGTAGTAGTTCCGGAAAAAGATGCTAACGTTCTTTCAACCCCCAACCTGAAAGACCGGGGGACTGTGGTTCGTCAGACCTTTACCTGTTAGCCTGCCTAGCGTGAGTGACTGTGCTAGTGTAATCACCACGCCCTCCAGTTTAGCCCAGTAAATCTTCGAGATGCGCAAGTCATCACATCGCATCAAGTTTCATTTTCGCTGTGAGAGCCTTCAGAATGGTTCTTTCCGTAACGGACTTTTTGGGCTGCTGTGATTAGTTTCCCTTGTTTATTACATCCTCATTCGGCTTGAGCCTAGTTGTTTGCCTGATGGTGCTATCTGATAAGAGTCCATCACACCCATTCCGCTGAAATATCAAATAATTTCTCACGTTTACGAGCACTCGACTTCTGAACAAATGCAGATTGAATCGCACACGAACACACACATGACCGTGATCCTGGTAGCTACTCTGTTCTTTAACCGGTTGGCGCCACCCTTTACCGGCTACGATGTGAACGGTTTGTACCTATGGCGTAGGTATGTAATGTGTTTTCCATGTGGCACTGGTTGTGCTGCAGCATGCTGGTCCAGATGGGTTGGATATCTTCACTCCAGTTTGAGTTTGGGAGTGGATTCCGATTTTTCCCTTGTCGAGTCGAATCAACTCAGATCCTCGTGCTGTGTGTGTGGGAATTGGGATCGGAATGCCCTTAGCTGAATACTGTTTATCTGTATAAATGTTCCCTTCTTCTCTCCTAGTTACGCTGTACTTTGAACTTATTTGATTTCGATTCTCCCATGAACTTTTGTTAAAGCTTTTGTATTGGGCTTCATTGTTAACAGCTTATTTCGTTCCTGGAGTCCAAAATCGAATGTTTTCTGCGAATCAGCGGATTCCTGTCGATCCCACACACTGCGTGCCTATAACCACGGTTTGTAAGATATCATCCAGTCAAACAACAGTGCAGAAGGCCCGTAAATCTACAGCAGTGTCAGACTCAGTGGCTGGTTCAAATTCAAACGGTTCAGTTGATAGTCGTGAGCTGGATAGACTGAAGTTCCTGAACCCTGGTAAAGCAATGAAAGAACTTCAATTTAATTGGCCCGAAGGTAATTTGACGCGAAATTATCGAAAACAACTCGCTTCCAGACACAGCCAGCGGGATCGAGAGTGAGTTTTATGTCACAATCTCCATCGTGTCCAACTGGCTTTCAGAAACTAGTTGAACGCTGGCCGTTTTGACTGGTTTTCGTGTAAAGTTTATTCAAAATTGATGCGAGCTCTAATTCGACATACTTGACAAGGTGCTCAGCGTCGAATGTCAATCTTACGTTAACGTTTTTGTTGTAAGAATACCATAGACTGGCATATCGGTCTAGATCAGACTTGATGGCGCTGTCTTTAAATATAACTGTTTCAGTCCGGATCGTTATTCATCCTGTATCTGGCCATACGTAGAGGGAGGTCATAAAGTGTTGATCGGTTCTTGCACCTAGGAAGCTATGACAAACGCGTCAGCAGCATTAAAAATCAAATAGAGACTCCTGTCTCTAAGACTAGGGTTGTCTTCACTCACCTGGGCTTCATCTACCTGCTTCTCCCCGTAGTATTAGGGGCGGATATATAAGGTGGCTGAGTTCAGTGCTGTCCTACGGCCATGGTTCGTGATCGGTTTAACTGCTGCGAAATCAGTATCCAAGTTCATTCGCACGTCAGTTGACGTTAGCCGGTCAGCGAAGATGAGGTAGGAGGACATACGATATTGGTGGCCACACAAGTTCAGTTGCTTGACCTTCAGAATTTTATGGTCTTGAGTGGTTGGTCCACTTAATAAAGATACTAACCAATCGTTCTTCATGCTGAGCGTTCTTTACCCATCTGGTTATCATAATATGTGATGTGTATATCGGTTTGAAGCCCCAGTGTTGCCGGTCGTCTAAAGATGTGGCAGCTACTCGGGCTCAATCACCTATGTTTTTGTCAAGCATTTGTAGTTGGTGAATCAACGCAAGCTGTCTTTTAGGTACCGCTTCGCTTTCATTTTTAAAGTAATTATTTCTTTCAGGGACGAAGGTCTTGCCAGACTACGTTACACGCCTACTCTCCTTCTGCTTGCAATATTTGGCTGGTTTTTGATGACACTTATGCATCCGTGTCAGCTACTGGTGTATTGTCGCCGTTGATGGCGCTGATAGGTTCGAAAGCAATATGGTTGTGCATTGATTCAATTTTATGATTTCCAGCACGTCACACGATGTTTTTTGCCACTTGACGTATTAGGTCACATGTGGGTCATGTACCTTACATATCACACTGTTCACTTCGAAACCAGGGTGATGGAGCTAATCAGGATTCGTCTTTGTAACCGTGCGACTATCGGGTGGACAACGTCTTTATCCCGCTGAACCGTTTCTAGTCCAGAGTATGCAGTTGTTGTTCCACTTGCTTGGCATTTAGGTTGCAAACGTTCCGTTACCAATCGATGTGCGTTGGTGTCTGAGCGTATAGAATTGAGTGTTCAATCCCCTACTCCATTATGATGTCATCTCGTTTGATTAGGAAATGCCAAGCTCGGCGAACAACCAAACATCCAAACTGTCAACTCGAGCTGCCAACGACATCATTACTTTCAAAAATCCCTTAATTTTCGCTCTCTTCGAGTCCACAATTACTCATATGGGCCTTGCAAGTACGTTCTGGCCAATGTCAATTTTGAATGTTCTGTATCCGTCGTACTCTTAGGTATTACCGGTAGGCATGCTAGCCGGCCACCATGTTTTTCACGTTGCCGATTCACTGTGGTGACAATAATAGCCCACACTGTAATGCCTTGTACCTGTACGCATTCTTCTGTACGATGGGGTTGTGTGTTAACTTAAGGGGTGTTTGACTGCATAAAATTGTTGTATGCCTCACGACTCATCAGCTACTAAATGTCTGCTCAACTTAATGAATAAGGAAGGTTGGTGAACTTAACGTGAAATGAAGGATCGTAAGTTTTGTAACCTGATATCTTGCAGTGGAAAACACAAGGTTTTTCATCAGGTGGTCGTTGACTTAATGGTTTACCAACGTAGTTCTCAGCTTTGTGCGGGAGAGCTTCCTATCTTTACTCTCTACAGTAACACAAAGCTGGTTAATCACCGGTCACTTTAAATGGTGGGTATATTTAAATACCTTGTTGACGATGTGTAACGTAAGATTTTACTCGACTTAGTCACTCAAAATCAGATTGATTTAAATGCACACAGCAAGTCCCACTAGTTGCCACTGATCCGTTTGCTACAACCTCTGTTGTTCGTACTTTGTATCTTATGCACTTGTTTGGATTTCTCTGTTTGGGCTCCTACTAATTAGTGTTAGTAATTGTGGCACCTCCTGATTTCCTGTTTGATCATGCCTTTTTGGCCACCTAGGTCCTCGCCTCCGCTGTACGACTCACGCGGTCGTCTTCTGGGCTCGTTGGCCGATACTTGTGACTGTCTGCGTGAATCGTGCCCCGGTTGTCATCTCCCCTGTCGACGCTGTCATTCCACGTGTTGCGGTCCAGTCTGTCGCATTTATCGAACATTTTGTTTTCAGGAAGTGAGTCCATTTTGTTCGAGAGGTCTCATTGATTTCTTCCCATCCTGTTGGTGTATCATGTTTTCATTGCACCAGAACCTTACAATTGTGGTAAGTCAATTTAGTCGGTCCGGTGTTGCAACGTTTTTATCAACTATACGCAACCCGCTTGTAACTCTTCTGGATTTCGACTGATTTTGAATCTGGATTTTTTCAATATCAATAACCCTATTGCGCGATTTATCAGCAACACACGCTGAATGCCCGGTAGTACATGTTTTAGTTCCAATATCGATCGTCTGTGAAACTTTCACCGTGGCCGTCTGTTCCTCAAAAATATTTCCCGGCGTCACTTGCCACCTTTGTGTGACCGAGTTTGACTATGAGGCCTCCGAACTCTTTTACAGGTTCCATACATGAGCCAGTAAATCACATGTGGTGTAGATGCATGCGGTTCTTGTCGCTGGTTTGAACCCACTCTAACTTCAAGTTTTTCTACGTGTGTTTCTGTTTGTTTCCTGTAGTCTCTTCAGGCCGAGAGTTATCAAAGCGACTGACAACCGCTATTGGTCACAAGCTACTGAAACATAATAAGTAGCCAAAGCTAAGATTGGCATTATTAGGTGAACATGCCGAGAGATGATTGTAGTCAACAGTGTCTCGTGTAGAACTCGTTCAGAAAAGAAACATGAATTGTACATTGTCATCTTTTTCAGACTCAAACGACTGCACTAACAGCAGAGTAGCATCGTTTTTCCCAAGCTATCTCCTATGTATCGATGGAAATGATTTCACGTATACGATGTGTGTTGCTGATAGTTCATTGGGCTCGACAATTTAGATTTATATGTCGTCCATAGTTTTGAACTTTTTTCGATTAAATTTACCATAACAGCAGGGTATCAGCGTTATACATCTGGATTATTGTTTTGGTTGTTCAATTGCTCAATTCGCTTCCTAACGTAGATAGTTTAGCTCGGTCACTTAATCGACATGTATCGCGACTTCTAATGAGGTATCAAATGTCCACCAGAATGTACTATCCCCATTTTAAGTCCACAATGCTATCACACCCTCATCCGTTTCATCTGTCAAATCTGCCCCTCTTCTACGTGCATTTCACAGATTTTTGTAATCGTTTTCGTTTTGTTCCTTTCTTCTCTGTTCAGGCAAAACTTTTCATTTGATGTCCACACATTCGCCATGGTCGCGCACTGACGCACGTCCTTCCATTTCTGTCCATTTGCCTTACGATCCTCTCGGCACAGAATAAACTCATCTGCTAATGGTCATCTTCTCCTTGTAATTCATTTAGCTAGGGCTGATCATTAGAAGAGCTGGTTCACAAATGCGTTAGTGGGCTCTTGGAATTCTCTCGTGCCTTTCGTATCGCGTGCTGTTTTCAACATTCTTCTGTCCTCTTCATACTAGGCAACAACTGTAGAACCATGGGGGTCGAAATGGGCACGGGCTGTCATTGGGTCGATTCGATACTGTAAGCCAGCTGGTGGTATATACTTTTCCATTGAATGAAGCCAGTACAACTGGGGTCTTACTGGTAGTCCCGGTCGTTAGCGGTGGGAAACATGCCTAGTTGGTTTCTAATTAGGCCACTAAATCCACACTTGAATCTTAGTCTATTGCGATTCGTTGGTATTCACAGTTACAGCTCGTTGGTATTCGAAATTTTCGTGTGTGTGGCTGGCTAGGCTTCGAAAGCCTCACTCACACACCTCGTGGTTTTACTTTTTGTCTGCACTGAATATAAGGTGTGCGAGTGGAATTGCAAGCGGTTCAGCGCAAGCCGGTTGTTGTGATAGTTATTCGCGAGTATCCTTTGGCTTCGGTCACTGTGACAGGTTAATCTAGAAACGAATCCTTCTGGCTTTATGTGATAGGTCGTCTGTACGGCAATCCGGTTGCAGTGTTCCGGTACATCAGAGTGCGCCGGCGAGTCAAGAGATGTGGTAGACTCGAAAATTTCACGTCGCGAATTTGCTGTCAACGCCGGTATGTTCCAGATAGCTCAGTGACACTTCAGTGCAAAGACACACTTGAGTGGTACATTTTTTGTATTAGGTGCCTCGATTGGTGAAAAGTACTCCCCCCCCCGCCCCCCAGAATCACACGGAAAACCCATTTTGAGCAAGAAATGAGGTCAGTTCCTCTTAAGAGAAAACAGTACTGTAATCACGCCTGACTGAACTCAGCCTTCATACTCACTAATTTCAGCGTTGACTACCAAAGTGCATAATTTGTTCATAACATCTTTCCATAAGCCAAGGTCCGGCATGTAAATGATGTGGAATTGTGCCTCGTAATTGGATTTTGCTTATTCACATCATTGCACTTTGACTGGGTTATCAGTTTGTGGCCTGCCAACTTTTAATTTTCATGTGGTTGAAACTGCAAAATCTATAGTAGTCTTTTGCCTTTACCACATAATTTCTCATCTGACTGAATCAACGTATTACATTATCTTCGGCTAGTTGTGTGAGTTGTCAAATTAAAGTATCTTGTTTATAGACAACGATGGTCCTCGTAGTGTAATGACATGCTGGATGGCTCACATGTCGAACGATGGCTTATCTTCAAATCCGCCTCGTTTATCACAGTTTCTATCTTAGGACCCATCAAAGCGAGCTTCTTGAATCACACTCGGTGGGCACTCAGTAGTGTTCGACGATGTGGCATCGATCGTTTAACTTAGTTGATATGAAGGATGGTGTGAGCAATTTGGATGCACTTTACAAATTGCTATTGTCTATACTCACGTTTACATGCTAGTGGAAACGCTGCGTGGACCTCTTTTTGCACAGCTAGTGCAATCGCCCAGTACTCGGTGATCGGATGTAGCAATAAGCATATGCATAACGACCAAGTGACCGTTGAATAGGTAGAGTCGCACCGCATAACGTCAAGATGTACGGATACGCTACATTGCACGAAAATCAGGATGAATTCGGAGGGAAGAATGTATTAGATACGCCGTCGTGAGATAGTACTATAACCGAGCCACCGGCTTAAACGTAATCTAATCGGCTGAGAACTCCGAAGGTTATCAGGCGACGTCAAATATGTAGAGTAGTCAACCAGTTTGATTCTAACATGAGCGCAACACTATAGCTAACTAGGATGCAACGTGCACTTATCAATAGACCTTAATGCTGAGGAATGAGCTGAGAGCTGCCAACAGGATATGAGTCAGATTGATATGAAAATATCGTCACATAATGTGGTCTTATGGTCAGTTTCAGAACGTTATGACGATGACTGCAGAGGGTTGAACCTGTAAGCTCCGTTCCGAATTTTGCACAGATAGGTCATGCTCATTCTGAACGGTTTCTCGAGCGTACAGCTAATGTTGCAAACTTAGGTACGTTATGGTGGTCCACTGTTGTCTTGTGACCTGTTTTGAAGCGGCGTACAAATTGTGGATTAGGATGAACTATTGGTTCGAATGATTGTACTGTTTGATCTCCTGTCTGTGGTTTCGTGAGGGCCAGAAACATTGCTGTCTCCATATGAACTTAAAGAGCATTACGTAAAATGTATGCTTAGACAACATTCCAGTCGTTACCGTTAGTCACATACACGAACCGATAACTAACTGGATAAATGGTTGAGTGAGTACAATAAAACTGTTGCGAGTTTATCTAACTAGTGTCATTCACTCAGTTCTAGAGGCTTCTGTGACGTTCAGTTCACTCCGTTTTTCAGTGTGTGAAAAAATGGGAATCAGAGAGTGTCTGGAAACGGACGGGTCGACAATTAATTCAACTATTCATACGTACGATAATCCATCAACAAGTGAAGTAAACAGACCACAGTAAGTCTACCGATATGTGTTAGGTTCATGTTGGCAAACTAACAACAGGAGAAATAAGGAGCATAAGAGAAATTATGCACTGAGAAGACAAGAAGGAAGAGTATATCAAAAATCGGTCCCCGTTAAATAGGTTATCACGGTAGTGTACACTACCATTTGTGTCTGTATGCACAAAGATGATCACTTGAGATGTGTGGCTACTTTCTCGAGAAAACCTAACGTGCGCGATTGAGTGTCCTCTCTTGGTTGAAGACACTCCGGTTATTGAATGCGGCGTGGTCGGCTCTTTTGATGTATATGTGAGGTTCATTGCCGTCCTAAATCTTTGTCCCATCAAGATCGCTGCATCTGCGCGCAAAAGATAGGTGAATGTACACCGACTTTCGTAATACTATTGCGCCAGTTGGTCGGCGTCAGTTAGTTTTGTGTTCATATATGAAGACCAAAAGGATGACCATTTTAAATGCGAATCTGTCGGGTAAATTTGGCTCTTTGGGGACAATTTCATGGGGTCACAACTTTGAAACTCTGGCATAATGGTGTCACATATTGGTGTCGCTTTTTCGTCGGATACTTTTGTGGAAAGAGCCACGCCTGGTAAACCGAACATCCAAGCGGCTGAGGTGTATGCACACAGGCTCAATCTGACTCACAAATCACATATATCGTCCACCTTTCCTCGTGCAGGCACGTCGAGGTACTGAGAGTCTGTAAATGCTTTTTGGAGTGACCCTAAAAGCGTCAGCCAGCACACACCCAAAGTAAGTGCTTATTGCCGTACTCTCCATCCAACAGTGGGATTGGTAAATGAATGGAAATTGCATTAATGGAACACAGACAGATCAGGTTTATTTCGATTTACCATCACATTGTAAACGATGTCCATCGTCTCGAAGAGAGTTACGTTGGTAGACAGATCACATGTCGAGAGGCGCCATGTTCTTTTGTGGAACGTTTAACTCAAGGGTGTCTCAGTTGCTACATGCAAAAAGTGGATCCTGACAGGCTGAAGAACTTTTACCAGCCAATACGTCAGATTCTTATAAAGTGAGTTCATCATCGACAAGATGGGTGCGGTAGAATCTCATGTTTGTGAGACAGATGTGAATGTTGTTTGTACTCTTTTGGCGCTAATTCTTGGTGCACTTTTCGTTCAGTGTAGCAACCAACTCTTAGGTTATGTACGTCATTTACTGAACTGCATCTGTATGGTTCATTTGTGAAAAAAAAGCACAATCAGATATTGCGGAAGCTATCTTAATCACGCATTCGACTCTGTTGTAAATGGCCATGTCTAATCAGTTAGCGGGAGTTAGAATAATGATATTTAGATTATTCTGCACACCTATTCACCACTCCTACACTTGACGCTCAGCTTGTTTGTCTGCTAAGTGCACTCGGTTACTAGTAAACCAAGTTTACAACTCTCGATTTACCCCAATTCCGTACTACTACCAAAACCTGCTCTACTCATTTCGATCGCTTAATTAGATAGCATATTTGAATTTCATCCTCAGTAGAATTGTTGTAGGATGGTGGAATAAGAATGTGGCGTCTCTTATCGTATCACTATCAGCCATTCGCTCAGGCTGAGGCATAAGCTTGTCTCCACTGGACTACCAATCGTCAGTTCCGGAATATGTAAAGGTTAATAGAACCTGACCACGCGAGTGGGCAGCCTGGTTCTTTTCCTGGCGTTCGGCACAGATATGATTTCTGTTGGACCCATAGTGAGAACGATTTCAACACGTGACCAAACGAATGCGGTTTTTGGCAGCCTTCTATGCAGTGACCAGATTTCATATCACCGAGTGATTAGCTGACTGCATTAATTTGTAGCCAATAAATGTAGCTGGCTGGAATACAACATCGTAGACTGAAATTAGAGTTGCGCTTCTGGCAATAAACTCCATGCGCTGTCCGTCGAAACATAATGTGTGTATACTGTTGGATCGATGCACCACCGGACTGCCGAAACGCTGCACCGCACTTATCGTCATGGCGCCGAGCCACTATAGTATTGGTGTCAGCTCCGAGTGAAAAAATGGTTAACAGACCGAGATAAGCTCCGGTAAACAGGTACCGCGTACAGCCACTACTAAATAGACTATCGGACAGACAGTAGTAGGGGACGTTGTATCTTTTGCGATTCATTTACCGCATCAACTTTAATGATAGGCGAACCGCACAACAACAGTCCCCCAGTCATGTCTGTGCACGTGGACCTGTTCGGAAGCAAACTCACCAAAACAGTCTAGTCAGGACATCGGTGACGGCTGAGGAATCCAGTCATCATTTCAAACCATCCAGGGCCGTGGTGACGACTGACGAAATCAGACAGCAACAAAGCACTGGGGGGCACGTCGGACTGACAAGCAGGATACGTGCAAGTGAGTGGGGGTGTCACGCCAACCCGAGATACCAACGCCTATGGATTTGGCCTTACTTGGCCACTTGGATGCGAAGTGGCTGAGACAAGTAGACAGTGACTCATCACCATTTCATGATATATTTTTACAGGCATTTCATTCATTTGGTCGAACTGGTTTTTGGCCATACAGCGTGTTTACCGCAACCGTGTCTTCTTGTCTCCGCGCAAGTAGACTAGGGGAAGCTGCGTAGCAAGAACCCAGGTCTAGCAGTCAAGACGTATTAAAACGTTTGGCAAAGGAAAGGCGCGTTACATCAGGACCTCGGTCGAGGTATGTTTGCCGCACACCCTAGTGATTGCGGTCCAGCTGTGTATCACACTGACAATACACAGAGCCAGCCCTACAATCAACTGTCTGCCCCAATCCGCTCAACGCAGAGGGATGACGGATTGTTTGTTCTGGGTGACTTCAATCCGCGAGTTGGACGCGATCCAACAGCTTGTTCTGGAGTCATCGGACTCCGAAGCGTTGGCTCACTCAACGAGAATGGTGATTGTCTGCTCCACCTGTGTACTACTCAGAAGTTGGCTACCACAAACACCCGATTCCAGCTGAATGCGTGAGATCACAACGTGGACTCATCCATGAAGTGCTCATCACTAGTTGCTTGAATGGGTAATTGTGTGACAGCGCGCCATTCACGAAGTATGCATTACGCGAGTGGTTTGCGGGGCGGAATGTAGCACAGCTCACAGGTTGGTCAAAACCAAGTTGTTCATTTATGTTTGCAAGCCCGTTTACTGCAGATCGTCAAGGCAACGGCAGAAATGGGATGTCAGAGTATTTTGGACGCCCAAAAGTAGAAGCGAGCGTTCAGGGTGCCGTTCGCCTGAAGTACGCTTGTGTAGTACATGCTACTCCTGACGGCACGTGGCTACACAAGGGACGGATCAAAGCAGCGCACATCGCGAACTTAAGTACCGAGTGCTAGTAATTCACGGATTGGTCTGACGGCAACGAGACAGCCATCTGTAGCTTTATACGCGAGAAAAACAATGTGTTTGCAGCAGACCCAGGCAATAAAATCAAAATAGTCACGTTCTGGAGTGTTCGCCGTCATCCCACCATTCACCTCCACGTAATCCGGGTGGAAAGAGCAAGATGCTGAGTTACTCCGACCACGGACACTACAAGAAGTTCTACTATCTGCTTAGGGCAACTTCTATCCCGTCTGTCTGGTCTGCTAAAGCATTGATTGACGGTGACTGTGAATTTTCGTGCAATCAACCGCCGGATACCATGAAAATCTGGCGTAAGCACACTGGTGGTTTGTTAAACCAGTAGGCTACTATTCATTGAGTAACTGTGAATAGTCTACCACGGAAAGATATCAAAACGTCACACGTTCTCCTCCCATATTTAACAGCGATGCAACAGGTCACTGGACAGCTGGCAAACCGCAGTGATGCAGGTGATGATTGGTTGCCAAGTTAACTTTAGAAACATGTCGGCCCAATTTCCGAATGCGTTTTTCCCCAGTTGGTTCACTGTTTCTGGGGTCAAGAAGCAGGCCCTTGAGTTCAATAACTCTCTGATCGTATCTTCGTTTGAGGATAGTGGTAGCAAGTAAAGCACCGACGATCATCAAGGCATTAGTCTACTTAGCTGCGCCGGAATAATGTTAGCAAGTGTAACTGTAACTGACCCAAACCGAGAGTTTTGGTAACCAACCATCCCAAGGTGCAGTGCGGAAAATCGGGTGAGTCGCTGTACAACCGGCTGATGTTCGCTGCTCGCCAGATGTAGTAGAAGTGCCGTGGATGAAACCAGACCTTGTATGCTCTCTTTACGGAAAGCTGCATCAGCGGTGGCGGTGGAGGTGTAGGGAATGAAATAG